>CAEGAE010005236.1:0-13376 GCA_903067095.1 Girardinus metallicus | reverse complement strand
GATAGATAGATAGATAGATAGATAGATAGATAGATAGATAGATAGATAGATAGATAGATAGATAGATAGATAGATAGTTAGTTAGTTAGTTAGTTAGTTAGTTAGTTAGTTAGTTAGTTAGTTAGTTAGTTAGTTAGTTAGTTAGTTAGTTGATGCTACCCACTTTGCTTAGCTAGCCGTGAGAGGTTGAGCAGCTAAAGCTTTTCCTCTGCCTACATCTCCCAGAATGCTGTGCATTTGTCGATAATAGCTGATTGTTTAATATGTTGAATATTCAGTCAGATGTATTATCTATTGACATTTATCATGTTCCTATGTGACATATACTATGGATTTATTGTTACCAACATTTTTAAACGGTTTTTAAAAGGAAATCCAAAAAATATGGTTACTTTCTAATAGATTTCTTGCTATATTTTGGTTTTATATTTACTCCTGGGCCAGGATGACACAGGACAAAAAGCAGAATATGATTATCAATCCAATTTTTGCTAACTAATTAGCAGTAAATAAATAGTAAATTATTCTGAAGTACATGATTTAACTATGGCATTGATGCAGGGTCCAATTTAACTGTCTGCTTTTATAAATAGACTTATAATGGTTTAAATGTGCCTGAATTATAATGTCAGTACAAACACAAGCATCAGAAATGATTGACAAATGGTGAATTAGTGACAGTAAAAGATTATTGTTAACACAAATACTATAAGAGTAGTTGTGAATAAATATTCTTCTCTATATCAGCAGAGCTAATACTTTTAATTTCTGTTATTCTAAATGAAAAATCTGTACAATTTTATATTTATTTCTCATAAACCTTTAAGCAAATTCAAAAGTAGGTTTAAGTTTTTGAAATGCACCAAATAACCACATTTTAACAAAGAATCTTGGTATCATACATTAAAATATAAGTGTATTTTAACGCTCTGTTAAATAAAAGCATTTGTTTTATTTACTACCACACCAAAAAGCTTTGATCTCTCTATTGGTATTAGAAGCTGATGGGGGCCCCCTGCTGTTCAGGAGGCCTAAGCAGCAGCAGTACTAGTACGCAAATACCTTCGGCGGGCTCTGCCTTTTGCTAAGGAAGCATGACCAAGATAACGAGTACAAAGATCCCGGACTGTTTTATTTATCCCGATCTGTATGCCAGATGTCTTTAACTCATATAAACAGGTGAGCCAAGAGTGCAAATATGTCGGTTCTTGTGTTCATTAAAGCAAAACGAATATAAAAGAAATCGCGTCTTTTTTTTTACCTGCTATATTTGCTTGATGAAGTGTCGTTGAAATAATAAAGTACCTCTGCAACGATGGCAACAGTGACGGTTAAAATCCAGGTTGCTTTCCCCAGGGTGGAGCAGAGGAGTTTCATAACAGAAACCAGAGATGATCAGACACTTCCTGGTTGCTTCATATCTACAAGCAGCGCCGTCTTCCTGCTCCGGGAGGAGCAGCGGAAAAAATAAAAATCCTCAAAAGCTCTTACATCGGTCTGCACGGGTTAAAAGAAAATGTATTTCTGAAACCGTAAATAAAACAGGCTAAAATTACTGGATCTGGGGCTGCTGCAGTCACCTACCAAAGATAAGGCGCTGTAGATGACGCATGCGCACTGGAACCTGGACGGTTTGACGCTCGAAGTGAGATCTTTACCATGTTTTTGACCAAAGTTTATGATCCCAGTTTAAAACAGAGAGATTCATCTTAATACATGGAAAAGCATCAGTGAAGTAAGCTATATACTAACAAGTTTACGTCATAATTCACTGAATGCAGTCATTTAATGACCCAATTCACAGAACTGTTTTACTGAAAAGTAAAATTATCTTATTGGGAAGGACTTAAGATGTCCAGAATGTCTTGCTTTTATTTTCTTAATCAAAAACGAGTTTACTGTAGCAATATAGGCTACTATTCTACAAGAAGTGGCTAATTGTTGCACAAATTAGTTATTTTAAGCTTTCTATGGTAGATTTGTACTTGAAACTGAAAAGAAAACGTGGTCTTTTCAGGTTTTATGTTTGAGGACATTAAGAAAGCATCCAGTCTGTAAAATATTCAGATTTCATCAGCTCTCAAACACAGCATATCATAAATTTAAGGGTACTGAAATACCGATGACATAAAAAAATGCATGGAGTAACAGCAATAAAAGACCTTTGTGTCCCTTGTAAACATAAGAGTTGAAGTGAATCAATTATTAATGAGAGCAATAATCAAACAAGTAGTGGAGACTCATGATAATGAACTGCTGAGATCTGCAACTCAGGTGGGTGAATCTATTGCCTGGAACAATTTTCATTTGCTTCTTAAATTTGGTCTTAATAGAAAATTGGCAAGAAAAAAGAAATGCATTAGCTATCCAACTTAAAAGTTCATCTACAGGTAAACACTGAAATTACAGTAAAAAAGTTTGCGAGGTTAATAGTTTTTGTTCTTAAAATTTGGAATAGATGTGGAAAATGTGGAAAATGTTCAATCTATCGCTATAAAATAAAAAGCAACGTTGCACTTGGTGGCCCCCTGCTGGGGTTTGTGCACTAGGCGTCAGCTTACTTGTGCAAAACATTGTTGATATTCTGCTAATGTTGAAAAATCACATTTTCACAGTACTGATGCCTCCACTAAATAAGAAACACAAAAATATCACACAGGAATAAGTTTGTTCACTGGAAAGAAAACATGGTCTTTTCAGGCGATAAGACAGCGCCATCATCCTCCTACTACTTCCTGTCGTCGTCTTTGTATTTCCGCCTGTGTTGATCAGATGACTGCTGTGATGGAAAATAAGTGTTTATATAGCAGTTTGGAAAAATACAGAAATTTTAGCATGGCTGAAAAACTGCCTCATATTTTTGTAAAAAAAAAATTGATTTTTATATTTATTTTCGTAAATTTGATTTGTGCAATTTTATAGTCAATAAAGACCCAAATCCAATTGAGAATCACTGGCAAGATTTTAACATTGCTGTTGACATTCTCCATCCAATTAAACGTCATTAATTGGAATTTATTGTGACAACAAATTAATACTAAGAAATTTATCACGATAAGTGATAAACGATACGATAAATGCCCACTACTTGTCACAATTATGTTCCACTTTGTTGGTCTAGGACATAAAATGACAAGTTTTTTTTTTATGATCAAGTTTGTGCAGAAATGAGAATGATATTTTTTTTTATTCTACAAGTTAAAAAGTTAGTTTTGCTATTCTTTGAGGGAAATCTAGAGTGGAGTGAAGGTTGAATCTTTGAAAATGTTTTTGCCTTTTGTTAGACCTCCAGGGGGTTTCATTTGCCAAAAGCTACGCACAAAGAAAGCAAGTGCAGTCACATGCAATGAATTCATCAACACCCCATGTTTTTAACACCCCTGCCACTTTGCACACAAGGCATCGACCCAATCTAATAGAAAATGATGCAGCCAGGGATGATCCTTTAAAGATGTCAGCAGTAAAAGACAGAAAGAAAATGGGCCGAGGTTGGAAAGAAGAGGCCTTAAACTGGCACTCTGCTGAAATGAAATGTCGCCTCTTTGTTCCTGAGCCGCGGGGGCTAATTGGGTCCAGCGGCAGGGAAGAGAGCTGCTGCTGGGGTCCTGTCTGTCGCACCTGTTGAGTCATTGTCTCTCACATTGATTAGATAGGAAGTTGGAGTAAGAAGGCTTATGCCTCTGTGGGTGCGTGGCAGAAACGTGGTTCAATTTCTTTTTAGAACGCCACTGTTGGAGGTGGAAATACCATTGGTGGTAAGTGATCAATTGCGCTTAACCATTGATTAGCAGACACTAAAAGACATATGGATTAAGATTATTTTTTTTATTTTTTTTTTTACGCCGTCCTCGTTCTTTTAACCAAAGGCGCAATCCTTTCAATGTGCTCTTTAATAGTGCGTAATATGATTGATTCACTTCTTGCCGTCAGGACTGAGTTTCTGGCAGCAGATTCTGCATAAAACTACAAAATAAGCTTACAAAATATGCCTTCAGAGTGTCATGTATTGCTTTTCACATAAACAAAATAAGTACCCTACGTTTCTTGAAGTGAAGTCAACTTTAGGCAACATGTTCGATTTTACTCAGTGTGCATAACCAAACATTCTGGACAAAAAAAAAAGATGAAATCATGACACAAAGCTATAGCTGGCCATTTTGGCTTTGTAACACATACAGAAGAAAATTAATTGGTATTGTCAAATTGTAACATCTTCAGATTAGATAAAGGAAACATTATGGCCCCCTAGTTTTTATAATGCCTGTTAAATATCTTGGATACGATGGAATTCATTCATTCATTTATATATTTATTCATCTATTAATTAATTTATTTATACATTGACTTATTCATTATTTTATTTATTTATATATTTATTCATTATTTATGTATTTATTTATACATTGTTTGTTTTATTTGTATATATTTATTTATTAATTCATTCATTTATTAATTTATTTATGCATTAATTCTGGCTGAAATGACTCTCCAATATTGTTAAGCAACATTTTACCTTTAAACTACATCTGCACAGCAAAAACTCAAATATGCAAAGATCTCGGTGCACCAACCTAGGAGTACCTCGGAGTAGGATCTTGTTTTAAGTAAATAATTCCTTAATATTGATTTTTAAAAAGTACTAGTTCCATTGGCAGATTATTTCACTTATAACAAGGGAAAATGTCTTGTTATAAGTAGAATATTCTGCCAATAGAACCAGAACTATTTTATCAATATTAAGGAATTATTGACTAAAACAAGATCCTATATCTTTCAGAAAAGTAGTTTAGCTTTATTTCAAGTGTACTTTTCAAGATTTTGTGTTTTTGCAGTGTGGACTACATGTAAACATTCATGTTTAGAATAATGGTATCGACAATTAAATTGATTAAAAACCTAAATGACTACATGGCTACAGATCAACATCTGACTTGCATTAAACAAGTAAATTGAAAAATAAGCGTTTTTGCATTTATGACTCTGGTATAACCTGATGGGTAAATGAAGAATCCGTTAGAAGTCGTTTTGATTCTCCATAACCTGAATGTACGGAATTTTATAAAAATCCTTCATGTTTACATTGCTTTTAAAGTCATATTTATTAGCAAATCATGCATGCCTGCATACATATGTGCCACATGCTGTACCCATACACAGCTTAAGGCTTAGCAGTCCAGCTCAGACTCTGAAGTGTGATGCTAATGATGCTAATTAATGGGCCCTGACAGCACAATCTGTTGCTCATTGTCTCCCAATAAACAGCTTTACAGTCCGCATGAGCCGCGGAGGGGATGAAGGTTTAATCTGAGGCCTGAGACAGTGAGAGTGGGACATGTCCACAGTGGAGGGTCAGTCCTCCCGGGACAGTGCTGATCTTGAAGTGGGGATTAGTTCAATTAGAGAGGCTCTGTCTGATCGAGATGCATGCTTCGATGTGTGTGTGGTCATACTTGTGTGTTTGTTACAAAGGAGATCTTAAACCTGATTTGCTGCCGTCTACATTGATGCAGCTGGTGTGAACAATAGTCAAGATGATGCCTTTTTGCTTCCCAGTGACCTTACCCATAGATATCCATTTATTATCATAAATCTGTGAGGTAATTATTCTCATTTGTGCTTTATTATCCAAATAAATACCGGATCCATGAATATTTCAGTAAGCTTAAAGTCAACATGTTACTGATGTAGGCATTGTTTCTACATCAGCGTTAGACTTGATTTTTAGTCTCCACCCAAACCAGTTTTAAGTCTTTCGATTAAAGCGTCTGCATTGTGCAACAATTTGAGTTGATCCGAAATCAGTAATTCATGCTTAAATGTATTTCCTTTTTTATTTTTCCCTGCAAACTTACTTGGTTATATCAGTTAAAATGTGGGAGAGTCATTTAAAATTGGTACAGTTTTGCTTCTTAATGAAAACAGTGGCAGTTTTAGTGAACATTTATTATTGTCCTGTCGACACTTTCAGGTGTTTACCGTTTGAATTGCTATTAAAATGATTATAAATTGTTTCTATCAAAAAACATGGACTACCGTGAGAAAAAGCTCAACAAACAAATAATATTTAATACATTATTTTCTTGTTTTATTACATTTTGTAGAGTCTTGGCACAATGACAATCAAAAAAATTATTTTGTTTGGGATTTATTTACAAAATTAAGTCCGTAATTAAGACCCCTGATGCTTAAAACACATGAACACAAAACAAAATACCCTTTTTTTAAACTCATTTTACCTTTTTAAATACTTTCAAGAAAATAGAAATTTCATGTTATTGAATCATTCCTTTATTGGTAGTTATAAGAAATCCAGATAACAATTCTCTCACCTGTATGTATGTTTTAGGTTTTTCGTTTATTTGTTTGTATTTTATTTTGCCAAATAATTTTTCAATAACAACTGACTAAAGATGATCATGTGTTTCACGTATTATGAACTCTGAGGCTAAATATGTGAATTTTAAGCTGTATGTGTAGCAGAGAAAAACATAACTAATGAAAACTTCTGAACGATTACTAGACTGAACTTCACATCAGTATTATTTGTAAAACTTGAGATATGATTAGTATAATTTTCAAAAGGTTGAAATACTATTACTGGTAGAAACATAATCCAATGGTAACTGAAGAGAAAATGATTTTAAGATTTCTGTTATTTTTCTTTTTTTGAAATTTATGTAGAGTTGGTGTTTATGTAAAATACCAGTTTTGATGCATTCAGTTTATTTTTAATACTTTTACAAAATATTGTATTTAAAACTGAAATTGTAAACTTTAAGTTAATATGTTCTCTCAGTGTTAGATGTGCCATTTAAAACTTTTTCTTAACACCATTTATTTTTCATATTACATAATAGATTAAATCATTCAAGCAATTAGGATAAGTCCTTTTTGTTGTACTAGCTTCTTAATGTTATGTCGGGAATTACTCTGACAGGAGATGTAGGGAGAAAAAACACCAGAAGAGTCCCAGGATAGAACAAAAAAACTCCAAAGTTGGTCTCTTTCGAACATCTGCATAGTAAAATATAACTAAGATGTTTAGAAGCACCTAAAACGAGATGCGCAACAGTTATTAGCAGGGTCTAACTGGCCACATAACCAAGCAGTGGCGGGAAAGAAAACAAAACATTTCACCAAAGAAACGCTGCAGATGGACAGAAACCTCAGTCTTTGTTGCAGACTCAGACTTGAGGCTCAGACCTTTGCAATATGTTTGAGATGAAGCGGAATGTCTTCAGGAGCCGCAGCTAAGCAGCAACAAATGAAACCTTCTTTCCGTTCTCTCTGAGGATCAAAGAGTTCATTAGAAGAGCAAATAGATTATCAGTTTCTTTCGGCAGAGCGTCTTAAAGAGTCTGAAGGACCGGGCAGCTCCCAGCAGGTAGACCAAAGACACATCTGGCTAAACTGCTGCTTTTGTCTCGTGAAATCAATGCTTTTTGCTTAAACTTTTCCTAAGATACGCTTGAGAAAATCTTTTAAAAGTTATGTGTAAAACCCTCTGCTTGCTGTTAAGAATGCTTTCATTAAGATGTGTGTATTACTCACAAAACCTTACTCTAATTTTACTTATACTGCAACAAAAAGCTCTATGGTACCCTAAAATGCTTTTTTTTATGAAAATGAGCTGAAAAACTGTTAAATTTGTTGTTTTTTCATAGGCTACATCATTCACATGCATGTTTGCATTGGATCGACACTGGAAACAGACCAGGTAAAAACAAAAAAAAACAAGTTCTGGATATTAAATGTTTTAAAGTTGTTAAAACATTTAATTCACAGTGGCTGTTTACTATATTCTTGCACTGCAAATTGTTATCCAGCAAACACTATACTTTGATCTTGCAAAGAGTATCATAAATTAAAAAATTCCCATGTCTTTCAGAGTATTAGATTTTTTAAAAGAGGACCTACTTTGCTTCCTTGAACAGGCTAAAACAGGTCAACGGTCTATACAAAACATGCTCATTACATTTTCTCCACTGTTTTTAGGGTGTCTTGTCACTTTAAATCCAAATAAGCCACTGCTGGCCACGCCCCCCTATCTCAATGTTTACATTCGTACGTGAAAATGGCTGCAAACAGATGTGTAACTATACAAGCGTACATCTTTAAACAGCATTAGTAGAGCCTCCTGCACAACCAACAAGAATGCATCAAGTTGTTTCTGGATGTCAATCAACAACAAAACCCTTATCTTTTCCATGCGGCCAAACATGCTGGAGCTCTGCTTGAGTTGCTAGGCAATGGGCAGAACTCTGCTGGGGTTGCCAGGTAACGGGCTGGGTTGCTAGGTGAGGAGAATTCCAGAGGTTTTTGAAATGGGTTATTTTATTGCTAAAAAAAAAAACTGCAAAGCAGTAGAAACCCAATTGGAAGTATAAAAAAACGTCCAAAATGTGACTTTTAAATAATATGTCCACTTTAAAGGGGAAAAAAATCACCAGAACATTTAATTGCATTGCAAGATCTTTTTCCATTATCAGAAGAAAGCAAAAGTAAGAAAAAAGAAAAAAAGCCATTTAAAATTATGATTCCATATATCATGTTTAAATTTTAAATAACTCATAATTTCACTCTTTTTTAAAAGCAAATTAAATGTAGCACTAGTAGCATATGTTGCTGTGGCATTGCCAATGCGGCGGAGTTACAAATTTCTCTTGTGTGTCAGCCTCAGATCTTTTCATGATAATTGCTGTGAAATTACTTTGCCATTTCCATCCTCCTAACACTGAAAGTAACACCAGCATTTATAAGGAGTTACTAGAACTACTTGTTTTCACAGCTTAGTGTATGATCCTAATTATACTTTAGCATTTTTTACTAGCAGCTTGATTTTAGAGGGACTTTCCCAGGAGAAAATTAAAACTTGAAACAGTTAAATGTGCTGGGTTCCTTTTATAGGATAATAATGGCATAATGCAAAAAAGCCTCTTAGTGGATATTTGTGTTTGGATTTGAGTTTTTACCATCAGATCTATTTGCTGTCTTAAATCTCTCCTTTGTGGTGGGGCGGGTAAAGCTTAATGACTCCTTTGAACTGCCGCCATCTTTAGCAGAAAGGCTTTGGGAATGTCGGCCAGCTAACCTTTAGTCTGTTTCCCACATCCAGCAACAGTGAGGGCCATGTAATACCCAGCTTTCCATTCCTGTCCAGCTCCTGTATTCTTCATGGCTTAAACATTTATTTTCCTTCTACACATGCAAATAGGAGGAAATTATGATAGTACGAGCAGCCATATAAATGAATTTTCAGAACTTAAACCAACACCATTTTTTGAAACAAGTAAACAATAAGTTTATGAAGAAAGCCAATGTTTTAAAGGGATTTTCTTTCATTTCAAGAAAAACCAAAATTAGTTTGACCAAAAAACACATTTATACTGCAGTCTAACATGTAAATATCTGCTTTTTGTATAGCGACACAGTTTTTATATTTACACATATTAAACAGATTTTTCTGTTGAATATGTCTGTCATTTACATGACGAAAACTTTTAATTAAACAAAAAATTTTCACAATCGCACAGAAGAGGATTAGGGCCACTGAAAAGAATTCTGACTTTAGTCTCAATTTCTGGCTTTAATCTCAGAATGCTTGACTTTAATTTTCAGCGATAAAAGCCAGAATTCTTTTGTTTTCAGTGGCCCCAATCCTCTTCTGTAGAATTTACTTAAAATTTGTGTGCAGTATTTTTTATTTTTTTTTTAACTGTTTTTTTTCTTATTTTGTGCAAGATCAAGGAAGCTGAGCTGTCATTACTTTTATCGTTTAAAGTTGCTGAACATGAATATTATTCACTGTAAGTACATTCCAGCAGCCATTGTACAGCGCACACAGCGGTAAAACCAGCTGACCAAAGGTACTGGAACTCCACTGGGGTCGCTAGGTAACGTTGCAGTGCCCAACAAATGTGACTTAATAAACGGGAGGTTGTTTGAAACGGCTCATTTTGCAGACACAAAAAAAATTAAACTTTAACTTATTGCCAAAAATTGGCTTGTTTTTTTTTTCTAAGCATTTGGGCCGTTTTTAGAAGCAGTAGAAACCAGATGGAAGTAAAAACAAAAAACATGCAAAAGGTGAATTTTGCAAGGTAAACTCTTATGAAACCACTGAGCAAACTAAAATAACACTCAGCCAGGAGGCAGATAGTCAGATTTCCTTAAGAAAGACTATTAGTAGATTATGGAAAGATTATGAAAGTGGTATAAAAGGTCCATCAGAGCTAGTATTGTTATGTGGTCGATATGAAACATTACATTGTCTGAAGGCTCTGAAACTACAAAAATACAAGATATTGTTGGACGTTCAAGTCAAATGTTTTCCCATTTGAGAACACCTAAATTTAAAACCCTTAAAGTTACAAAGTCTTCATGACTTAAGGTAGCAAACGCTAAATACTATCTACTAAGCACCAAAAAAAGGGTGTAGTAGCATACTTATTATGTCATTTGTCCTGCAAAAGTGCTACCAGTCTTATCAGTAACTGTTTCAAGCTCTTACATATTCATCTTTACTTTCCACCACTGGACGGTCTCTGCAGTCCTGTGACGCATCAGAGAGGAAGGGAGATCATGTCGGATCATGACGGACCCACCACAGTACAGAGACCTCCCTGCCGATGAGTAAACACAACTACAAATACCGCAGCTAGCTGGACAATCATCGAGTGAATGGAAGCTAATTAGCTGGAGCCTAATGCCAGTTTACCAACACCTGTATTAGCGTGCTGGCTCAGCGGGGAGTCAGGGTTGGCCAACAAGCTCTAATCCCTCATAAGCCAGAAGTGCTCCTCCTAGGAGCATTAGCATTAGCATATTCTGGTTTAGCCAGCTGTTGGTCACCAGAGTTCAGAAGAGAGGAGGAGACTTCCTCGGGATATAAGGGAGAAAGTTCACTTAAAATGTACCTATCTGTTCAGGTATATCAAAACTATATATGTATTTTTCCTGATAAACGGCTGTGATAGAAAATTAAAAAGTTAAACGGAGAAACCAGAACCAGTAGTTACTGTTTTAAAACCCCTTATTCCACTAAATCATTAGTTTGAATTGATTGAAACTACAAGAAACTGGAGTTTTCACCACATGTATGAACACACTTCTCCCCTCCCCCACCTGTTGCTATGCACTTCTGGTCTTCTACCTGAAAGACGGCAATTGACAATCTCTTGCAACCAGTGTTGGTCAAGTTACTTGGAAATTGTAACTCATTAATAATTTCGATTACTTCCCCAAGACAGTAATCCATTTATTTTTATAATTACTTATTTTCAAAAATATTTAGTTATTTAATTATTCAGTTACCTTTTAAAACATAAACACCCTGAATAGGCACTAACAAACTTTATAATTTTCTGCCCAGTATGCATGTTTGCCAATAAATACGTACTACTTTTCTGGTCAAGTGTGTCTGAAATAAATAAAAATGTCAAATGTTGTAGATACAACAACATGACAGAATATCAGGGACATTATAGACAGAAAAAAGGAATAAATTTCCACCAAAATAAACTCGGAAATGTTGAGAACAATCTCATACATTTTCAAGAAAAATGTGGAAATTTCAGAGTTTCAAAAGTGGAAAATTTTTAAACTGAAAGCTTTTTACTTTTGAATCTGAGATTTTTTTTTTTCTAGAAAATTTCTGAGATAAACCTAAAAATGATTTCTAAGATTTTTCTCGAAAAATTTTGATTTTTTAAACTCAGAAACTTCTGAGTTTTTTTTCTATAAAATTTCTGAGAAAAAATTTTTTTTTGCGGAATTTACTCCTTTTTTTAATTGTTCTATCTACAATGGCCCTAATACACCATTGTAGTTATAATAACTGTGGTAGCAGTAAACATTGTTTAGTTATCTAGCAAATAGATAATTGTATACCTTTTTGTTTTTAATTTCCCGTGTAAATACCAATACTGTGGCGTTTTTAGTCGAGGTTGTGATACCGTGAGAACGTCGTACCAGCTTCTGGCGAACCTATCGCCTACCACATTTAAACATCCACAAAACAATTATCTTCCTTTTGCTTTAATCCTCATATCATGATCACATTGCCTTCGAGGAGCCGTGTGCGTTTTTCTGTTTCATGTCTTTGCTCTTGCATTTTTCCCATCCTGTCCAGCTGCCTGGGTGGTGGAGTGATTACCATTTGTGCATCAAAACAAGTTAGAGGCCAGGGTGTGTGTGATGGATTAGTGAGCTCTGGCATTAATATCACGACTGGACTGGCTACATTCCCTCGGTCTACTGATAATTTGAGGGGAGGAGGAAAGCGGTTGGTCCATTAGCCCGATCTGTTTGCTTAGTAGCAGTCCGAGTCTGATCCTCTATTTTCCGTCACCTTTATCTAAGAGGATCTCTGGCTTTTGTGCCAGAGGGATGGGGAGATAAAGGATGGGCCTGAGTGGTACATTGATTCAGAGATCAGCATTCTTCAGGCTTTCTGTACTCCTACCAAACTAATCAGCGTGTGTAAACACAACGAGACGCGTTGAGGGCTGCCGGCTAAAAGGCCGGGGTCTCCAGGGTTGATTAGGAAGAGCTTTTTGATGGACCACACTCAGTGTCTGTATGCTCTGCCTTGGACGCAGCTTGACTCTTGCATCACTCTGTTGTGCCTGAGTGTGGGTGGCTGGACAGACACTGATGCACAAGGTTTTAAAAAGACCAATTGGGTGGGTCTTGATGTCCAAAAAGATTGCAGAAGAGCAATCAAGGAAAAGAGAAAGTGTAACAAAAACTGTTAGAATTCAAATAACTTAATTTGAGTGCTAAATCAAGTTTTTGACTATTAGATGGATAAAACAAAAATAGATTTGTTTGAAAAGGAATGAATAGTTTACCATCATAAACAGAAGTTGTTATGAGTGCTGTAGTCTTTCCACATGTCTTAAAGTGGTAAAACCAGCTGACCAAACGTTCTAGAACTCAGCTTGGGTTGCTAGGTGGCGGGCTGGGCTTTGCTGGGGTTGCTAGGTAACGGGCAGCAGGTACATATTACTGCCCGTTACGTTCGTTTGGTTAGTGATGTTACGTTCCAGAAGTTTTTGAAATGGCTCATATTCCAGACACCAAATATTTATTGCCAAATTAACACTATTTATAAGATGTGTAATACAGTTTTCCAATTTTATAAATGAAATATTCTGCCAATAGAAATGGCACTTCTTTTAATCAATATTAAGGAATTATGTACTAAACTATTCCCTATATTTTGCTGAAAACATATAAGTTAAGGGCTGCACAGTGGCGCAGTTGGTAGAGCTGTTGCCTTGCAGCAAAGAAGGTTCTGGGTTCTCCGGCTTCCTCCCACAGTCCAAAAACATGACTGTCAGGTTAATTGGCCTCTCCAAATTGTCCCTAGGTGT
>CAEGAE010005233.1:0-11354 GCA_903067095.1 Girardinus metallicus | reverse complement strand
TGTGAGTGTGTGAGTGCATGGTTGTTTGTCCTGTGTGTCTCTGTGTTGCCCTGCGACAGACTGGTGACCTGTCCAGGGTGTACCCCGCCTCTCACCCGGAACATAGCTGGAGAGGCACCAGCAACCCTCCCGACCCCATTAAGGGACAAGGGTGAACAGAAAATGGATGGATCCGTATGCAGTTTTTATCTTTACCAGTGATCAGTTTCCCACAACACCTGTCTGTTTTTCACTTTTTATTTAGGCTTTTTAAAGCGAGTAAACAATTTCTCCAATACTCACAAAAGTGGAAAACCTTCGAAAAAGAAGAATGACCAGAAGCAAAAAGCGGGCCAGAAGTTCCAAATGAACTTAGAGAGCTGAGGCCTTGTCCAGAAATCTTCTCACTTATAATCACAGGGAAATGTAACTTTCTCCACAGGGTGGATCTGTTTGTTTTGTTTTGGGGAATCAGTTTTTAGTGAATTCCTGGTGACAGCCTTCAGCTTTTTATCAAGATAGTAGTGATTATCTGGTGTTATCACCAGTTTATATAACTTCTCCTGCCACTTTCACAAGTGGTTTTCTGAGACCAGACTCCTTAAATTATTTGGTGTCAGAACTCTTCTAACCAAATAGATACATGTACTCTAAGACAGCAGTACCCTCAGACAGTCATCCCCCCCCCCCCCCCACCCCCCGGTGATCCTGTGTCCCCTCTGACCATTACTTATCTACATATTGATCTCTGTATGTTAAACGGTTTGCTGAAAATCCTTCGCTTGTTTGTGTGTTAAAGTGAAACTTCTAGAAGACTGAATTGTACTTTGCAACATTATTATACATGAATTTATCTGGTGGATTATTATCTACTTCCAGGGCAGTGCACTTAACTTTACAGCTTTATCACTGCGTTGAGGATCCAATCTAATCTGGGAGACTTTGTTTGAACTGAATGACTCTGGCAGTCAATGTAACCAGTGACAGTTCAGTCAGAATGCTGGTTGGGCTCCAAAACAAGAGGTCAAAACAGCTGTTGAATAGCTTAGTTATTATATGTTTTATTACATTCAGAAATCTGAATGATTTTACCTGAAGAAAAATGCTGTTCCAAAGTTAACCAGATTTATGTTTTTCAGGATTTCATGAAATGAGAAACAAAGAGTGACTTAGATTTATGATAAATCAAACATTGCTTTCATTAGACATGATATAGTTTAAAATATATCAATATAATTATTGTTTTCCTTGTTCAGTGAAACAGGTACTAATGATCATAAGTAGGGCTGCAACTTACAATTATCTTAGTAATCAATTATTCTGACAATTAAATGTTTAATTGAATAAAAAATGGCACATTGTTCAGATTTTTCATTTAAACACTTCAGCATTTTTGTACAATATTAGAAATACATTAAAAGATGCAATTAAACAAATAATCCCTTTCAAATAAGAAAATAAACATTTTACAGTCTTAAAAGCAATAATAGAATTCTTTTAGTGAATGCTTGATTATTTGTAGCAAAAATAAAAATCATTCCACATGTGAAAAGCTCAGGCTTTTCTGTTTAACTTAACATCAATACAGTGTAGGCAGTGGCGGTCTCTGAAATGGGCGACATGGGCAACCGCCCAGGATGGCATTTTGTGAGGGGTGGCATGAATGGCCCATGAACAGGGGGGAAGGTGGAAGGTGGTTTGCCCAGGGCTCCAAACAGGCTAGGTCTACCTCTGACTGGCTGATCTGGTGACTATTTTACTGACTGATCAATGCAAGAGGTGCTAGGATGTTTTTAAAAAGAGTCCGAACCAGGAGACGCTAAAACTGCCATGTGAGGAGTTCAGGGTAGAACAGCTTTACAGACAAATGGTTTTTTTTTAATCATAAATGCAACATGTATATATTTTTGTACAGTTTTGGCTTCATTACTGCTCTGAGTGTGTTGCTCTTTCAGCAAATGCCTTTTTTTTTAGTGTGTATACTCCAGTTAACAATTAATCAATTACTAAGTAAGTTCTTTGATGATTAAATAATCGATTAGTCAGATTAATCATTAACCCTCAGCTCTATTAACATTACACCTACCACTCCTCTGAAGGATGGAGGAATCAGTCCACAGTAGATGGGGATGAAACAGCTGCAGACCAGAGCCTGGTGACAGAACACAGGGTTAGCGCCGGTCCAGTCAGAGCACCGGGACACTTCCAGTGCAAACACAAACACACACACCTGGATGAGCTCCTCTTTGGACCCGAACTCTGACACCAGCACGTTCTCTCCGTCTGATACTCTGGTCAGGGAGACGCAGAGCCTGCCAGAGGCCAGGGTGTGAGCATCAGAGGGCAGGTCCCGGTTCAGGCCGGACCTCAGGACCTTCACCAGGTTGAAGGTTGGGTGGAGGGGGCCCAGGTTTCTCTTCCTGGCCTCCTTTGCCACCTCAATGACGTCCTCACAGCACTTCGCTGGGACAGACACAACAGCAGCACACGATCAGTACTTTATGGCCCACGTGAACCGTTTCTCATGACAGAGGTCAGAGCAGCCTCTTTATCAGTCAGCGAGCAGAGGTCAGTAGAGACCGACACTTGTTTGTTGATCGCTTCCTACAATTATGCTTGTTCATGAGAATGGGAGTTAGATTGGCTTTGACTCATGCAGAGGGAAGTTAACTTTTGAACAATCTGCTCCAAATCACATTTCCTGTCTTCTGCAGCGTTCATATGACAAACTGTTCAACACTGAACCAGCTTAACCGGCCTCACGTATCAACAATAAGCAACAAAAACATGTCAGTAAAGGCTTTATTATATTCTATGAAGAAGTATGAGTAAAGCAATCAATACTTATCTTACCTATGCATGCTTGGCTTGCGAGTACTGAGGCGGTGAGCGCCCCGGCAGAGGCCCCGTACAGCCGGGTGGCTCCTTTCACAAGGTACGGGGCTTTCTCCAGCAGGCAGCTGGCCACTCCGATGTGGTAGATCCCCAAGAAGCCGCACCCGGCAAAGGACAGGTTCCAGCCGGCCTTCAGGTCGAACATGGCAGCACATGCCCCGGCTGGGGAACCCTGAGCTGTTACGGGACGGAGCGGAGCGGAGCGCGGGGCTGAAGCTGCTGTCTCTGCCGCTGGCCGAGAGGAAGCAGCTGAGCCAAAACAGACAGCTTATAAATAGCCTGGGATGCCTTCACGGACCGTCTGAATTATTACTGACTGTTATTGTTGTGAATATGTTTTCATTTTACACAAACGACGCATTGTACACAAGCTTCTTCAGAGTTTTTTTAATTACCGAATATAGTTTCTTCTCCTCTTTCGGGATGTTTTCGTGCTGAAGCTGGATGCAGATGAGCTTTTCAAGTCGGAGTAAATACCTCTGTACGCACACTGCACTGAATAGATTTCTGACTGTAAGGATCCAGACTTTAAACTCAGATTTATAAATTATAAGGAAAAAACAATCTGAATTCTTTTTCCATTGGCCCCAACACTCTTCCGTAAAACTGTAAGCTTAACTCCTGAAATAAATCAGGTTTCTTTGAACGCAAAGTGAACTACGATGCAATAAGCGCAAAAATCACTTCGTTGTTACAATCATGACCCTTATTGTCTGCATATGGTTTTGTGTTTTGGAGCTTATAGAAGACGCCTAAAAATAACTTTTAACTCCTGGTTGTTATTTTAATAGTAATAATAATCATCAACGTTATTACTATTATTTGTTCTGGAATCCGAAAGTCGTACTGGACTGAAACGCACCACTATGGTTGCTGTCAGCATACGTCAGATGACGGTGACGTCACTGTTTGCTCTGTTAGAAGCGGATCCAGTCTCTCGCAGTCCTTTTCTCCTGGCTTTAGTCGTACAGGTCACGTGTTTCAGAACGTTACCAGAACCTTTAACGTGTCAGAAGACGCCGAGCTTAGCAGCTCTTCACTTAACTCACCATCAGCAACGAGGACCAAACAGTTTTTGGTAGAAATTCAGTCAGTCATGATATTCCTTCCTTTCAACTCACAACAAGCTGTGAGACTGAGCAGGTTTGGGTCTGCAGTCTGAATGTGTTCTTTGTCAAGAGACGAATTGGACAGAATTTTTCTGTTGGATGAATGCTTATAGTTTATAACTGAATTGAACGGAATATGTGGTGAAGTTAAAGAATGTCTGATTTTTATGATTTCAAAATCACACCATGGTACTTGTTGATTTATTTTCAACAAATACCATCCTGTATAGTTCAAGAAAACAAATTTATAGGAGGAAAAACTACATATAAAATAATAGAAATTGCCATAAACTTGTTGTGGTTTCATGGTGGTGCAGCACTGTTGCCTTGCAGCAATAAGGTCCTGGGTTTGAATCCCAGGTGTCTGGGTCTTTCTGCATGTTCTCCCTGTGTTTTCCTTTCAGGTACTCCAGCTTCCTCCCACAGTCCAAAAATTGGTCTCTCTAAATTGTCTTTCAGTGTGTGTGAGTGCGTGTGTGTGTGTGTATTGCACATGTATACACACCCTTAAAATAATACTTTATGATTCCGTTTCAGCATCCAGTCTATCTAATTTCACATCAGCCAGCAGAAAGTAAACATGATGAACCTGATGGAGCTTTGCTCTCCTTGAAGGATCCCTGACATCTGCTGGTCTGCATTCTTTAGGCAATAACAATGAGAAAGGTCACAAAGGATCAAAATGATCTCACAGTACAAATGTATCAGTCAGAAGCAGGCCACAAGAAATGCCCCAGAACTACACCTGGACACAAAGATAACAGTCAATAATAACAGAAGAAACTGATGGCAAATGAGTGGAATAAACAGCTCGTGGAAATGACTGGTTTTGTTCATGTGGAAACTTCCTGCCAGAGTTTCCATCCTTCTGGACCAACATGTAGGACTGGAAGACAGAATTTGTTGTTCTAAAGGAAACTAGACAGAGTATATTTTACGTTAATGGAACCAAACTTGTTCCTTCGGTACATACTTCAGAAGTACTTTTGATACAAAACAATAAAAAAAGACTGAGGTTTATATAATATATAGAACAGCTTCAAATACCACTCCATTTAGACCACACACCTCAATGCGTTAAAATCCAAAGACAATATTTTAGCGTCACAGAGTTTTCGCTACATTCAAATCATAATAAATAAAAAGACTTCCAGAGAGAAAGGTTTGGTATGGCTTAAACAAAGTCCAGAACCAAATCTAAGACATGTTATGGGTCGCCTGCAGAGATCTGTGGATCAGAGATGTTTCACTACCTGAAATGTCCGAGGACAAAGGCTGGCCTCATCAGGTGATCAAAACTTCAGCTGTGTCCTTATCCGTTTCGTAAGAAGTCGTGCGCGTGCACATCCTGACTCCTCCTCGACAGTGGTCCTGATGCTGGTTCTCGGGGACGCGCATTACGTCACCTCTCGCTGCGTGGGTCACCTCGCTGCCCGCATCCAGCGCCAGGCTCTGCATCCTGTAAGGCCCGTCCTGCCACCAGCATCATCATTATCATCATCCTCATCTTCACCACAGCGGCTCGTCCTCCCTTTTTCTAACGGAAACAGTTCGCGTGGGCGGGCGCGTGTTGTCCACCTTGCCCTGGCGGAGAGTTGCGAGAATGGCCGAGAGCGAGGCAGACACGCCGAGCACACCGATCGAGTTTGAGAGTAAATACTTCGAGTTTGACGGAGTGCGGCTGCCGCCCTTCTGCAGAGGGAAGATGGAGGACATCTCCAACTTCTCCCTGAGAAGTAGCGACATATGGATCGTCACCTACCCGAAATCAGGTAAACAAACCTCCTGGTTGTTGCTGCTTTAACTTATTGTTGTGCTGGCTCTGCAGCTTCATTTATGTAATGTTGTCAACGCTTAAAAATAACAGTGCACATAAATGGTTGTGATGTCGTTTTGTCAAGACTGTGATTTACAATGTAAGTTGTAAATCTGCTCTTATCTGTTTGTATCCACCTGTGCAGCAGAAATGGGTTTTAGAATCCTCTCACAGCATTTAACAGTCTGCAGGTTGTTTCATAATCACCTGCCAGCAAGTGAGTGAGTCACATCACATAAACCGATTAAACTCTGGTTGCAATGCATGACAGCCCACACCGTCTCCTGTGGTCTGTGTCATCCAGTTCAGCCACAGTCACAGCTGAGCTGGTCGGTGTTTACATGTCACGCTGTGCAGGGTGTGGGCTGCAGAGCAGGCAGAAACAGAGGAACAGACGGTGTGTGGTGAAGGGAGCAAGAGAGGTGGATGATTTCTCTGATAAACTAACTGGCTAGAGCACAGGGTGTCTCGCTTGATTAGGAACACTGGGAAAATTTAAGGATAAATCAGTTGGAGTCTCACCAAATACTAAAAATATGTCACTATTCTGTCCTCTAGTAGGATAATGATCCAAAACATAAAGTCTAACCAAGCCTGTCCTATGCATGGACTTACCTCTTATTTAAAGGCCAGCCCTCCATCCCCAATTTATAAACCTTTCATGTTTTCTGTCAGTCATCTTATATTTTTATTTATGGCTGCTGACTGATCCAAATTAAATGTGACATGCATGACCAACGTGCATTGATGATTTTGGGGTGTGTCCCTGTACGGATTAAGGAAACTTAGAAAATGATGGGAAAGAAATTGGAAAGTATCAGCCATTAAAGAAAAATGGTTTGTGAGCAGGAGTTTAGTGATAAAGAGTCACTCCAAAATTAAAGCTGTCTGATTTCTCCAAGTTGACTAATATAGAAGTTGGACCCATCATCTCAGGCCAAAGCTCAGCCATCTGAGGAGGGACTGCACAAGAAAAGCAAATAAATGAGTAAACCCAAAGTAAAATAGATCATCATCTAAAAAAATAAAAATAAAACTATAATAAAAAACTTTTGACATAAAAGTTGTATATACTTAATTATAATATTTTCTGATTTTTTTTCAGTTGCTTCAAAGTTGTACATTTCTTCAAAAAAATTGTTATTGAACAATGTTTTTGAGAAATACATAGGACAAAATTACTATGTGAGAGGGACTGTCATCCTGGGGCCCAGGGGCCCATCCCAACACTGAGGTGGCCCTGGACCTAAACAACACAGAAATGGTTCAGCAGAAACAGAAATCATCTCAGTTAGACTGAAAACGTCAGGAGGCCTGCCGGCTTTACTGACCCTGAGGTTCACCAGAAGGATAAAACTGTCAGAATCAGGTTCAGAAGCTTAAACTGAATTTAATTAGTCAAAGTTCTCCATGACAATTATAAAGACCTTTATAGAATAATATATACAGGTTTACTTCCTGCAGGCAACAGTACACTACATGCTGACGCCTGAGGTCGACTGATAGTCTCTCTGTACTGTACAATATTATAACATAGAAATAATATACAGTAATCAGAAGTAGAAAATCAGCTCCTTGTTCTACAGTTTGCTTCGTCCAGAGGGTCTGGACCCTCGGCTATAAAAAAAAAACATTCCTTCTTGAAGGCATGAACTCTAACGAACATTTTCCTGTGATGTATGCAATGTTCCAGTTTCATACTATGAAGCTAACCAGAAATTGCCTGCGCGTTAACAACCATCCTCCACTGTGAAGAGAGAAGAGCCGATCCAAGCGAGGCGGGTGTTAATGTTGTCAATATTTGGGAGTGCGATCAACACTGACTGAACAGCTTCATTCTCTTCCTCCTCTGCCTTCACTAAAACAGAGCAGAAAATCAACGTCATTGTTCACAACTTCTCCTTCTGTTCGCTGATTGGCCCGGTCAAATATCAACCAGAGAGAATCAGAGTGAATGGAAGAAAGCCCAGCCTGTGCTAGAAGCCAGATTGTTTTTGAGTGGAGTTTCACAGGAAGGCAATGGCCACGCTAAATAATTACTAATATGAACACTTTTGCATGAAAGTTGACATTGACTCTGACTCAAACTTTTAATTAATGCTTAGACTGGTCTAATCCTGTATTTCTGCCAATCTACTGAATAATGGACCAAAAATGAAGAAATATACACAGTGTTCTGTTATGCAATCCAACAGAGATAGAGAGTTCAAAGAAATAACATCCAAGCTGTTTTTCTCAGTCTCAGATGTTTGTGGCATTTATTTAGGTCTCCAGGGCAAAAGTAGAGGGCAGATCATTCTGAGAAGAGATTTCAAAAACATAAGTTTCATAAGTGTGACATGTGTGGATTATAGTTCAAAACATTCCGATGTGAGCTTGGACAGAACTTGTTGACCTCATCAGCTTTTCTACAGTTTTCCATCCACTCTGTTATAGTTATGTGATAACCTTGTTTATTTAACCGAGCTCCATGTTTCATGCTTTTGTGTCACTTTGTGCATCAGTTGTACTGTTAGTTCGCCTGTCTTGCATCTTGTCCTGAGATAAGTAATCAACACATGACCAGCCCCGTGTTTGGGACTCTGCAGAGCTTTCTGATGCCAGCAGCTCACTTGTGACTGTCTTAGCCATTAGTAACACCAATATATTATAACCAGAAGAAGAGAGAGAGAGTTCTGTTGGTTTACCCTATGAGAGCAGTCAGGAAGACACACACAAACGCACACCTTTGTTGTGTAATAGCAGAATAAAGTGACTCACATGCAATATGCTGACATGCTGTGCTATAAAAAAAAATTTGCCCCATTTCTTGTTTTCATTGTTGTCTCACCCAAAGGCTTCAGATTATTAACCCAATTTTGATATTAGACAAATATTGATTTTTGGAAGTGCAGTTCATTTTTACCACCTCAGGCAGGTCTTCTTATCCAGACCTGTAGAATCAAGGAATCACTTAAATAGAACTGTTCTGACAACTGAAGTGGGCTGTGTCAAAAATCAAACCATCATGCCCTGACCTGAACTAATTCAAGACAGCTAACTGGCATGTGTCAGTCTAAAAATGGTTACAAAGTAATTGCTAAGGCTTTGAGACTCCAGAGAAACATGGCAACAAAAGAAGCAGAACAAGATTTAAAGCTCTGCAGGCCTTTTGATGTTTATGGTTCAACAATGAGAAAGAGGCTGGACACAAATAACCTCCATGGGAGAACCAAAGCCTTTTCTTAGTCTCTCGCTTTTTAAACAGAATCAACTAGAAAGACATTATTGTCTTTGCATTTGACCATAGTAAAGTGTACAGTGGACCCGTCCTTTTCACCCATTCAGGAAATTTCTGTGCAACATTGCTCAAAATTATCAGTGGAAAATTTGCCCAATGACACAGTTCCCTGAACATACAGGGAAACAGAAAGCTGAAATTCTTTCAACAATCTAAATCCTTTTCTAAATATATCATCACAACTGGCAAAGCTCTGGAGATTCAGGCATGTGTAGAAAGCTGCCTGTCATAATCACAGTAAAATAAACAAATTATTAACATTTACTTACATAAAATTTACTTACATAAGATAAATACTTATGTTATATTTTGTGTCCCTCCACTGAGTAATATGGAATCTATTTAGTTTACTATTTTAAAACAAAACTGCTACATGAAGCATGGGGTGGTTTCTTTATATATTCAACTAGTATATTCTGCAAAAAAAGGTGAAAAAACCCTCTCAGAAATGTATGTCTTTTTATTATTTTTTTGTGTTGTGCTCAGCTGATTTGTTCCCACTTTTTTATTTTGATCATAATTTTATTCACCCTGGAATTTTAAACTCTTGATATAGAGCTGCTTTTACCAGAGATGCCTGTTCGTTAGCTCAGACGTCAGTAGTTACACGACCTTTCAATGCAACTTGTGAATATCAGTCATGAGCAATAGATGATTACAGGGGAATTTATTTAGGGTCTGATAGCAGACGCCTATCTTTATCTTGTTATCTTATTAACTGCTGGACTTAAGCAGTTCTTCCCACATTAAACTGACTGAGATCAAATTTCTCTTTATCCTATCAGCTTTGCACATGTGGTCACAGCAGATTCATTTAACCTTTGGGATAAGGTGCAGCCTATACGACTCTATATGCAGATCTCTCCTCATTTATTCTGTTGCTGTGTTGCAAAAAAAATAAACAGGAGGAATGTTCGAAGTTTAAGTGTCTGAATACTCTTGGTTCATACTCTAGACACACATGCAGCCACTTCTATCTAGGATTTTGTTTATGACCCAAATCCTGCTCCCTCCTACAGCTGAGCTGTGGAAAAGATACCAAGCTCTCCAGATGGGTTCCAGACATTAGAGCTCAGCTCGGTTGGCTGCAGCCAGGTCTCCTCACCCTTCTTCAGGAAGACGTCCCATCTTCCCAATTCAGACAAGACTCACAGAATATCATGGTCTTGTCTCTTGGAGATGTAGAAAAAGCTCTTTTTCAAATCCTCACCCAGAAACCAACATGGGAGACAAAAGCCCCAGACAACAGAATCCTCAAGTGGGAGTTGAACATTGTTGTTCTAAAAAATATATTTTTCTTATTTTTAGATTGCTCATTCAATATTCCAACAATGTATTATAGTGGAAAGAGAGAAAATGTGTCCATTTTGGCTTCATCTTTGCTTAATAAATAACAACATGGTGAACAGTGTTTGTTTTACCTTTTGAAGTTATATTTGAATGAGTTTAGAACATGTAAAAAGGTCAGATCCTTCATGTGGAAGCCCTGTCTGAATGTCCCTAATGTCCTGGTTCTTCTGTCTCTTCATGCAGGAACCAGTCTGCTGCAGGAAGTTGTGTTTCTAGTGAGTCAGGGAGCAGATCCTGATGAGATTGGCCTTATGAACATCGATGAGCAGCTACCTGTCATAGAATACCCCCAGCCTGGGCTGGATGTCATACAGGTACAACTAACATCTGATCGGCATTCAATGAGAACCTTTTTAATGTTACAATAGTTGTATGCTTAGATCAATCTTTGTTGGACTTCATGTGAGGGAACTTGTCACCTAGAGCTACAAGAACGGTAGAAAGCCTGCAACACTCGGCATCCAGGAATCATTAAAGGACGAGCAGATGCAGCACCAGAACCCACAGCAGACATGAGGCATCACCAGAGCAGCCATATGAGGCATAGAGGCAGGAGCAGCGGCCTGCAGGACAGAGAGGCTCAGGATGAGACATAGAGCATAAATCCAGGATTCTTAACATATGTTATACTATTATTATTGTTGCAATGACATTATTATTTTTAAAAAAAAATTAAAAATAACAAAGGAAGGTCATGAAGGTTCTGGAGAGATTCCTGTTGGCCCACCTGAATAAGCAGACAAGCTCATATCAGGACCCCTGATAAGCAGTTTGCTGATCACCATGGAGTTGGAGTTCAAGATGCCATCATACACCTACTTTAACAAACCAACAAACCCACCGTCATCTGGACAAAGCAGGCAGCACTGTGAGGATCACGTTCTTTGATTTCTCCAGGGAATTTAAAACAATTCAGCCTGATCTG
>CAEGAE010005229.1:0-68390 GCA_903067095.1 Girardinus metallicus | reverse complement strand
TATATATATATATATATATATATATATATATATATAAATGCTAACATTCAGTTTTAATAAAGACCTTTATTCTATAATGAGGAAGTCAGTTTTGTGTAATTTGCTCCCTTTATCCTTGTGAGAAAAATGAGTGAGGAGTTTTCTTTTATTATTATGAGTTGCAGGCTTCAAATATTCGCAGCATAATTTGTACATTAGTCTATCTTTTCACACAATCACGCTTATAGCTGCTGTCCCTTTTGTGGAAACTAGATCTACAGTTGATTTAGGTTGAGTAAAATCTTTAGGCAGAAGTGGTTTAATATTCGGAAGGATGTATCTTAAAATTCCGTGACCTAGAAATAAAATAAACGTTGTTATTACTTTTGTTGCACCCCCCGTTTCCCCGTCGAAACTGTTTCTAAATTTTGTATTAACAATTAAAGCGTCAGTGGGTTGGCCTCTGCCTTACAACAAAACTAGGGTGAAGGAGAATAAAACATGTTAGGTCTAATCTTAGATTTGGCCCCTGCGTGTTTCTGTACTTCCTGCCTCAAGTTTACAATCCTTTACCTGCGCCGCTAAGTAACTTGAATTGCACACGGAAGACGGTGTCATCGTCTACTTATTAGTCTGCAAGAAAGAGTTAAAAAGTTATGTGGCACACAATACAAAAGACCTACGGTGACGTAAAGCTGGGACCAAAGTCATAAAGCTTATTTTTTCCACGCCTATTTAATTTTTTTAAGTCATTGTTTTGGTGGACAAGAAAATGATTAAAAAAAAAAATACCATGCTGATATTATTTTTGCTTTTCTAGTTTTGCCGTAATTAAAAACTGTAGTATGAATATTGTCTACTGAAACTTGTGACAAACTTCTTCTCCAGTAAGTTTTTTTTTTTTTTTAATTTAATTTAAACCTTTTGTTTTTCTCTGGTGTCTCCGTAGCTCCAGGCGGCTCGTGACCCTGGCCCGCGGCCTGTCTCCTGCCTTTCTGCGCTTCGGCGGAAAACGAACCGACTTCCTGCAGTTCAACAACCAGAAGAATCTTGCCAAGTTCAGGGGCCCTGGTCCAGACTACTACTTGAAGAATTACGAGGACGGTAAATAGACGTGGCGTTTCTCTTTTCGCGTTAGTCTGACGTTATGTTTGTGTCAGAAAAAAAAGATATGGCGTCGCCGTCTCTTGTGTCTTGTCTCACATTTTGTTCTGGCAAAAATACATTTCAGAACAAACAGCATAATATTTACTTTACCCCCAGTGATAGCTGACCTGGCTTTTATAGTAAATATAGTTTCATATAACTAGGTGCCAGTTCAGCTGAGACACGTCACTTCAAACAAATGTAAAAAGAGGAAAAAAAAAAAAAAAAAAAAACTAGACCGTGATGGATAGATTTATTCCCATTCACGCTCACTCCTTGATTAAATTAATGCTAGTGCAACAGTCCTTGAACGAGCTCCTGTGAGCCAAGCATAATTCTAATTTTATGTAAGAAAATAAAATACCTACATTGTGCGGGAAACGACGTATTAAACGTTTTAAAACTGCGCCCATTAGTTTTGAAAATTACATTGGATATTTTGGAGTTAGTTTCCAAAGCTTCGTTCGAAACTTAGCTCTGGGTTATGAAACACAACAAATGGACTTCTACAAATATTTTCAAAATACATTGTTGCTTTATTTTATGACAAAAATGATAAACAGATATAATATGTGCCATTGTTATTTAAGATGTTTGTGTTTTGCCTCTCATTTTGAAGTTGGAAATAACTGCTAAAATCCATTATAGCTGCCCTTTAAAAACATAATTATAAAAGCAGCTATAATTCAATTAAAGCTCTGCTAGAGATGTGCTTCCTTAGAGTTCGATTGCTTTAAATTGCACTAAAAGTGACCTGTGGTGTTTTTGACTTATTTGGTCACTGGGTACATAAATTTGCAAATTCCTCTGGCTTAGTGAATACAGCTGGAAAATTGTTGTAAGGTGGTTTTTATAACAGTTCAAGATTTGAATATCAACTCCCCACATATGGGTGCAGCTTTATTAGCAATGTCTGTATTCTTGAACGAGCAAAAGTTTGGATCACGAATTTCTGTGGGTCAGAAGCAGAAATATTTGGGAGTCGCTATTCTACAGCATTTGTCACTCTTGAACAGTATCGCCAAATGATAAGTTTACAAAGGAATTAAGCTAACTAAGTAAATCTTTACACAATGCTGACATTTAATTATTAACAAAAACTCAACAGAAAAACAGCATACATGTCTTAATTATGTTTTTTTGTGTGCGGCAGATATAGTTCGCAGTGACATTGCACTGGACAAACAGAAAGGCTGCAAACTCGCCCACCATCCTGACATCATGCTGGAGCTGCAGAGAGAAAAGGCTGCCACCACACAGCTCGTCCTACTGAAAGAGCAGCTGTCCAACATCTACAGCAACATTACAATAACAGGTAGGAGATCAAACACACAAACTCCCCTGTGTTTTGGACACCTACTCTTATGCCAACATCTCCTGGATTCTGTGAGTCACGCTTTAGCACTCACGTGATGTCTAAGGTATGCAAGAGTAAACCTTCAGCTTTTAGAATGACAAATGCAATTTCTGAAACAGGAATGTGGGGACGGTTGAGGTGCTGTAGCAGAGACTTGTATACAGTGCATTGACATATTCACTTGTAACACTTAACGCGGTCTGCTGAAGAAATTGTGGGAGTCCTGATTTTGGGTGGGCTGCATACCATTTAATGTGATTTAGACACATTCCAGCAGTGAACTATAGAAAATAATTTATAGTTATAAGTATTTATTTGTAGTCTTTAGACATTTAGGCAGTTTTTGTGTAGTCCATGTGAATCTTATAATTTCAAAATAAAATTTCACTGATTGATAAGTATTTAATACTATGCAGCTGAATAAAAATCAGACTGGTATGCTAACGTTGCCTTCTCTGTTGCACTCTTGCTTCTTATCCTCCCTACAATATGAGTGGGAGATTTTATTTTTTTGTTTAGGCAGGATTTTTATTTCAAAACAGAAACCCACCCTGAGATTGAGTTCCAAAAGCCAAAGAGCCGTAGAAAAATAATTTTGAACTTTGGAAATGACTGGCAACTGTGTGTTAGAGAATATATTAATTTAATTCTGTATTAGAGCCAAAATCCTTTCTGCAAAACCCCACTTTGCCACGGATCTAGCGGCATATGAAATATTTGGCCATGTGTTTTAAAAAGGAATTGATGAATTACAGAAAACAAACCTTCTGACAACCTCAAGTGAACCAAGTTGTCAGACACATTTTTGGTTAGTACAAGCGCAGAACCAGTGGCCTCGCATCAGTTCGCCTGTGCTATATTTGTCATGCACTCTGATGGTTCTGCTGTTCTGGGGCAAAATGACCTTCTGTGTGTTGCTGCAAGAATGATAATGAGAGATATTAGCAACATAGATCAGATGTGTGTTTTTAAATAGACTCAAGTGCACCAATCAAAACATGGCTAGGTAGTATTCATCAAAGTAGGCAAATACAGTAAGAATTCAGGCCTGCTTTGAAGAGAAGTCCTTTCACATTGCACTACAGTTTGACTCCTAGCTCAGGAGTCAAACTGTAGTGCATTTATTCTTTAGTGCTACTGATCTGTTGATGCAAACTTTGATATTCTGGCCTTTAATTCTGTCACAACCTACCTTGAGACTTATTGTTCCCAGCGATTTCAGTTGTTTTATACTTTTTGCAAATTAAATATTTTTATCAAGAGACATTGCACTAGCAGTGACAATGTACATGTGATCTTCTTTAAAGTCATGGCAGTTGGTTTGGTTAGTTTCTTCAGTGCAGGTTATCAATTTATGCCCTTATTCTTGCTAAATAATATTTGCATAGATCTGCAAAAGCTACATGAGCTTTCAAAAAAGCTCGCTTATCAGTTTTTAAAATTGCCAACTCTAGAGTGAACAACTAATATATTCCTTGTGCCATTTCTGACATTCTATTGTGGAAACCCTTTGCACATATTGCGTAACTGAACCACTAAAATAGTACTACATTCTTTGTCATTTTTTTAGCTGAACACTTTAAAGAGCCACCCCAGAGTGCCTGAAAAACCACATGTAGTCCTGAAGCTGAAGTTACAGACAACTGAAGCTATTAAAATTAACAAAAAAAAAAAAAAAAAAATCATGTTACAACTGTCAAATAGATCTGGCTGACAACTTTGTTTTGAATATAGAAGTATTGACAAAAATAAAAAAATACATTCATGTTTTATTTACACATTGGACAGTTTCTTAACTTTGGATAGTCATGAAAAACTCCTAGAAAACTCCATGAAAATTCTTAGTCTCTAAATGCTTGACCCAAAAGAATATACTGTGATGCACTTTTTAAAATGAAACAAATTATGATTTTATGCATAAATTGGAATAACCTTGCGCAATCTGGTATTCCTTCATCTTGTGTTGGATGGAAAACTGCAATCAAAAACCTTCAGCATTTTTTTTAAGTTATAGTTTCTCCTTTTACCTTGTTACCAGCATTTGAAGTTTCCTTAAACTGCTGCCATTGTAGCCGGTAATCTGCTTACTCAGCAAGATAGCCAGAATAATAATACACAACTTCATGTCTGAAGTAGTTTAACAATTGCCTGTTCACTCAGAAGCATCATTTTAGTTTATCAGACAAGCCAATAAACAAGTTATTGCTAATATTTCCATTAAGCTCTTTTAGCATAATGCCCTCTTAAACCTCAAATATTTCTCATGTTTTAAATAAAGCATTTCTAATAAAAAAAATCAGATTGCAATTTATCTGTGATTTTTTAAATTTGCTTGTAAAAACGCTAGAAAGTATCATCTTTTTCACATATATCTTCCTTGTTTATTTTGATAGAAATATTGTTACTGTATTGACATTACATAGAATTGTTGACTGGCTCTCTGCAAGCTTTCACTGGTATTTTTACAACTTATCTTTGGTGATGAGTTCCACATCTTTGTGATTGAAAGACCTCCTAGCCATAACCATAATCTTTAGCTCCTTCCACAGACTTGTATTTACGTAGAGTCTCTGGCTGCTCCAATCCAAGGTGTTGAAATGACTTCCAGTAAGAAAAAACATGTTGGTAAAACTAAAAGAGATACTTCAAACCTAAATTAGCCAGGGGTATGAATAATTATGGACTTTACTGTATGCTGCAGGAAACTTTTATTGCTGACTTCAGTTTTGATGCAACATTATTTTCTATGAAATTCTTATTTTGAACATGTAAACAACAAATGTTAGCTGCAAAAATGTCCTATAAAAAGAAATAGGAGTAATAATGAAACACAAAATAAGAACTTATTCAGTTCAAAAAGGAACAGCTCCTTGTTTTTATGTTGCTCTCACTTTGTCATTCTCTGAATATCAATAATTTAACTAAGATGTCCATATTTTCTATATGCTTATGCTTTCTTTACCAAAACCAATACATCTCAGTGATACTTCAGAACAAAAACATAAATAATTTGTGGATTATTAAAATATGCATACTACTTTGAAGCTCGTTATGGGTTCAGTAATTAGTTTAAAGTCTAAATCGAAAAGCAAGTAATAAAACTGTCTTTACGCGTTGGTGTGGGCGAGGAGTGTTGGGGGGTTGACGGATGAAATATAATTTGGAAATATTGTTACAGTACAAATTATGGCCGAAATGAATCCTAGCTAAATGTTATTTTCTCCATGTGCTTTGACGTTTTTTTGCCATATATTACTGATGTATTAAGACCCGATGGACGATTTTGTATTCCTAGTGTTAACACTTGCATTGATGGTTCAAATTAGGAGGTATGGGGTGAGGATGAGAGATAGAAATTTGCGTCATGCTGCTTTTGAGTCGCTGCCATGGTTATGGCAAGGCTGCTTGGTGCAACCGGGGAAAATAAGGCGAAGCCAAAATTATTCTAGTTACCAAAGTGAAGATTTCATTTGTGGTTTTGAAATTTCCTTGCCTTTTAAGTTCAGCATTGCTGGGAAATGCTAGTCAGAGGGATGGAGAACAAGTTGAATGATGTCTGTAATGGTGCAGCTGCTGTTTTCCTTTCATGGTGCGAAATGTCTCTGGCGGAATGTAACATATATTGTGGTAAAGGGAATTCAGTCAGCAGCAGAGGTCTGCAATGACACTGAAAAAGTATTAAAAGTGTGCACATGCTTGAGTAATCACCTCACCATTATTCCGAGTTGAATTGAAAGCATGTTATGTAAACTGGAATCTGCGTGAAGGCTTGTCATCTCTTTGGTTCGGGAAGAAGCAGGGGTTCGGAGGCACTAGGGATGTTTTTGAAAATGGTCTGGTATCAATTAGTCAAGATTTTAAGTGCATGTGCGCGTGTGTGTGTGTGTGTGTATGCATGAAGGCAGGTGGTGCTTAAAGGACCTTTAACAGTCTTGCTCCATCCTTTTTCACTCACCACTGTCTGCCCTCTGACCTCAGCTTGTTAGAGTCATCAGTAATGGGGCCACTATGAGTCAATGTGCACACACACATTCAGCAGGGGAATTGAGTTCAAAATTACCTTAACCTCAGACAAGGTCACGGTCAGCATCTTTTTAAGTCTTTCTGCTTAAACACGTCCCTCCTTTGAATTAGTTCCTTCATGTTTTTGTTTATTTTTTTTATTTTTTTCAATTGATTCTGCATTACTTACCTTCCATCTGTTATTTTTGTCAGCACAAACAAACATATACTTATTTCTTTCATATCACTGCTGTTTAGATTTAGAGAGTAACTCAGTGTTAAATGTTTAGCTCAAAGAATTAGGTCTAAGATTCAGTTTGAGATCTTAAGATAATTGTGGTAGATATAGGTTTAGAGTTTAAACATAAGTTTTATGCAGTTTGTTTCATAATGACAAAGTATATCACTGTACAAGTTATTGAATAAACCTACAGTCTTTTAGATTCGTGCACAAAATTCAGTCTGGAAAAAACTGCCTTTATTTCAAAAAGGGAAAAGCTGATATATTATGTAAACCTTCACCATACACAGGGACATCACTAATAAAGAGGAAAATAACAGTGAAGATTTTTTTAAGTTTATCATTGTAATCCTATCCTAGATTAAGTTATTAAGGAAGTGGAACAAAAACATTTTAAAGGAGGAGATGTGAAATTTAATATGAAAATATGGGATGTATGCAGAAAGCACATAGGAAAATACTCAACTTTCATATCTTAATTCACATGTTTTGAAAATATAGTAGTTCTTTAAATTTCTCTCCGCCATTATGTTTCTTTCTGGCATACAGAAAGTTGAAATAATTGACAAATAACTGCAGTATGAGGCTTAGTGTGACTGACAAGGTGTAAAACTGTTTCTTGAGTTTATAATGTAATTAAAGAAATTGCTTTAACTAAATTGGTTGTGTACTTTGGATTGAAGTAAAACAATATTTTAAAAAAGGAAAATCTTTTTTGCACAGATTCATTGGAAAACTGGTGGATCCTTGGGGCTAGATTAGCTTACTCTGGACTGCTGTTGTGCTTGTTCTACAAATGACAGAGCACATATAAGGTAATTAAACAAAGTCAACATAGGAAAACCTATCCAGCATATTCATCACAAAATTCTGAGGTTTTTAGTCTTAAATCAAACTAGAAACCCAATGCAATTTGGAAACAACTCTGTCAGACTCATGAAGGTAAAACAAAACCCTTTGGCTTCAATGAACAATGAAAATCTCTGACGGAAAATAAATCCCCTGAACCTCATCAGGATCTCTTGCTCATCTGTGTAGCTCTAAAACAAGCGTTCTGGGGTTGTATTTTAGCCAGAATGCTGAAAAATGTTTCCCTGGTAGCCAGAAGATTAAACTCAGTTTATTACTCATAAAACTTTCTTAACGGCAAAATGATCATGAATAGATCTCCAAATTAGCAATAAAAATACTCTGCCGACCAAAACGTGATTAAAATAAAGTGTATAAATCTCTAAAGAACATTTCATCCCAGACAGCCTCAGCATGTAACATATCAAGAAGTGTGTAAAGAGACCTGCCAGAAAGATGAATATTCTCATTAAAGATTAACTTCCTGTCCTTATCATTTTTCACAGATTTTCAAATCCTACAGGATGAATGGGAGACAGACATTAAAGTTAAGATGAGCAATGCTTAATTTACACGTGGGAACACACTCACACATTTTGCTCAATATTAATTACATGACTATATTGCAAAAATTTTAAAAACTGATCTTTGAGAAATCTTGTTTGGTTTTCCACCTCAAATTTGTTTTGCTTATGAAGTTGGATGTTAAGACACCTATTTAATTAATGAATGTATTCATTTATTTGCTTGGATTGTGCTTTAAATTACAATTTTGGTCTTATCTGTGTAAATATTTGTAAAGCAAACAATCAAAAGAGGTTTTCTTTAAATATAACAAAACCCAAAAGCCTTCCTTCCCTGACTTCCTATTCCATAGCTTAAAATGGATGTTGTGCATATGAAAGCAGGGGAGTTTTCAATTCCCAGATCACAGCTGAATGTTATCAGTGGCTAACTATTACAGAAAAACTTGTCACTTTTAATAAATAGTATTTTGCAAAGGTAACCGTGTCACCAGGTTGCTTTTTGGTCATTTTGTAAATAGGTCTCTCAAAATGAGAGTAAAATTCAGCACTAAATATATTGCCTTAAGCCTGACATCCTTTAGCCCCTCTTCGCTCTCTATTCTTTAGGCTGATCTCATATGAGCAGTATCATGTGACAGGGAAGTTTATATCTTGTAAACCCAGCTAAGACTAAATTAGACACCAATACCTGAGCCCTCTCTGCTTGAAATGACACAGAGGTGCAGCACTTATATCCTTTGTATATTTGGAGTCTATGCTCATCTAACATTGGGATACCATTTCTTTCCAGAGGAAGTGGCTCGTTGGTCTTTTGGAAAATATTTCCAAAAATATTTTCCACATGCCCCAGTAACCTGTTCACAGGATAAAATTAGTGTCAGTAATGTTATTTTTTAGATAAATTTTTATTTGGGTTTTGATCAATGAAGCATTTAGTTAAAATAAACCAGGGCTGCAACTAAGGATCATTTTAGCTATCAATAAATAGTATTTTCTTCATTGTTTATTCTGACAATTAATCATACAAAAAATTTACACATTCTACAGTTTCTTCATTTCAGTTTTTTTATTCAATATTAGAAATACAGTAAATGATAAAAATAGACAAATAATTAAATTTCTTTTTTTATTATAAAAATAGATTTTGTTTTGCCAAAAATACAACAACATAGCAATACTTTAGTGTACACTTGCTCCTTTGCAGTAAAGGATACAGCTGCAAAAATGCTCTCAACATGTGAAAAACTCAGTCCTTTGTGCTTGACTTAACATCAATACAGCATAGGCATAATCTGTTGATTATTTTTTGGATTAACTGATTGATAATTGGATACCAAAAGCTATTTAATGTGCAATTTTTCTCACAGAATTTGAATCAGGTGAAACTAAAACTAAACCACTTGAGGATAACTTATGAGTAAAGCATATTTATAAACCAAGGGTGGTTTTTATCTTAAATTCAAAACTACCCTTGGTATATAAAGATTTTATCAAGATTTTTGTCCTTTGTGGCTATACTGCAGCTTGACATAAGAGTCCAAGATAGGTGTGCCACTTGTGGCATATCCTGATCAGTCATTCCATGATGTTATTTGTATGAGTTCTGCCTTTCCCCTATTCCTGCCATCCTGAAGAGAGACTACCTATATTTTTCATTCTGATGCTCGGGAAATTAGCCTGAACAGTTGTCCCTGTTGTTGATAGTCTTGGCTTGAACTACCAAACAGCTGTGCTGAGAGAGATCAACTGTTGCTGGCTGTATCTAAGGCAATCCCTGAAGCTGACTCTAAGAACTTTGTGCCTGAAGAATAGAGGTGTGGTGCACCGGCCAACAAAGTGGCCAAGGTGGGAGTTTTCATGTTATTGGCCCAGAAGCACACAAGAAACAAACGGGGATTGATCTGAACCTCTCTGTTGTCCCCATTTTGCTTGAGTGCTAAGCAAACAGGAGTGACAGGGAGATAGTTTCCCACACATTGACATGCATGTTTTTGGCCATGTTTTTGCAAGTATAAATATGTCCAAACAGCAGATTTGTTGTCATTCTTATTTGCTAAGAAAATGTGTAGTGCCCTTCTTTCAGTCAGCTGACGGGCAGTGCTACTCAAAGCTCAGTACAGGCAGAAGAAATCTGCTTTATTTCTTTGGCATCTAATTTAAGAAACTGTGTTGTAAAACGTCTATGGTTTTTAAATCACAACTTCTTAAAACCTTGATATACTTGTCTGATACGTGACTCCTGTTCATAGACATTCAAATATTGCTTGTTGGGTAGATAATGATCTTACTTATGCCACTCTGCAACAATGAGATTAATACATTTGAAGCAAAAACATATCAGCAAAACCAATTCCTTCTGCAATATAGCAAGAAAGAGCATTGAAGTGAAGTTCTTTCCCTGACAAAAAGTACCAGGCACCAGAAAGAATATACAGGAAAGAAGAAGGTGGAAAATCCGTAAAGACAAACATTAGAAGCATCCACATAGAAGCGAATTCACTAAACATCTGTGAAGGGCTTGAAAATGTTTTCATCAAACAAACTGGCACAGCCATCCACAGATTGCTTCTAGTTACAGCTTTCTGTTTGTACTCACTTCAAAACGAAACATATTTTCTTTCAGCTAAAAGAAACATGCTCTGTCTTTCCTATTAGTTCTGCTATGTGACTCCTTTCTCCCTTTTCTAGTATACTGTTAGAATCTCTTTTTAACGTCTGAAATGGTTCTTTGGTGTCTCTCTCTTTAAAAATGACTTTGATTATGCAAACACAAGGTGTGAATTTGGACAAATTGAGTTTTTTTGCTTGCAGCAGCCGTAGCGCCTGTTATATATCCAGGTTAATGCTTAACACAAATTTACGCGACTTTTTCCCAAGTTTTACCCCATAATAGCACACAAAGTCTCTTTCTGTGTGTCAGCAGGCAAATGAGAATAATCTTCTCTGATTTTGTGTTATCTATAAGAATATTGTTGGGCTCCTAATGTGGAATATTGACAGACCGTGGCGGCATGTGGAACATTAAAGGTTGTGCGTAGGTTTTCACTCCAATCCCCTTTGTTTAGTATTTGAAGAAGATAAGCTGGAGTTCTGCTGTGCTGTTTAGCTAGCAACTGAGGCGTGTCACAAATGCAGTGTTGTTATACAGAAACATTAATCTTTGGAGCATTATCAAATAAATAGAATGATCAAAATCAGATGTTCCAGACAGCGAGCTGGTAACCAGCAAAGGGGTAACATCATTTTACAGAGCAGCTGTAATGTTCCAACAATGATTCCCCTAAAGCTGTGGTTTCCAAGCTTTCAAGCTTCTTACCCACAAAATAAAATGCAAGACACTTAGGACCACGACTCTTGATTGAGCATGCAGGTACATTCACTGAGTTGCTTAAAAAGTGGTCCAATAAGAAGACAATTGGCATCAACACTTAGTATAGAGACTAATATCTTGTTTTACGTATTTTCAAGATTTTATTATTATTTTATTATTGTTTGCAATTATTTATCAAATGCATGTCCTTTCCATTGTCATTTTGGTTTAGTATTAGGGGTTAATTTATGAAGAGGATCTCAAGATGCAAGACATACACATTTGTGTCCCTAAGTGGGTCCTCTAACCCAACTTTGGGAACTACTACTCTAAAGTAAAAACTGTTTGACCCAAATATATATGACTACAAAAACTTGCATAGGAATGAGTTTGCCATTTTGCTACGCTAACAGTTTGCCTTCCTCTGTTTTGATATGAATTTGATAAGTTGAGGTTTTGCTAACTTTATCAGTAAACTTTACTCCTTTATTATAACACAGGGACCATAATTTAGAATGGAAATAAAGTCGCCATAAGTCTGTGTAAAGCTGCAACTGTAGTAATTTTTAAATGAATTTCAATATTGCAAAGATATGTTCCAAAGAAGGATTTATCACACACATTCAGCAGCAGCATCTTCTTGTTACTTGCAAATCCGTCTATGATTCACAGGGGCTGTGGCTGTCTTTATTTGTGCCTCAGAGCATAAACAACTTAATACCCCAACTAATTATTTTTGAACCAATTATTTACTTCCTTTCTCACTGCAACTGTAAATGGACATCACTTAATTAAACTCTACTACCGCTGCAGGCAACAGTTAGTATGAGCTGTAAATGAGTTTAAACTGATGAAGCTGAATTGCAAGCATTGAAAAAAAGTAAATCTGACTGCTCTCAATACACAAATGTCAATTCTAATGTTCCTGGTGAATGATAATGTACATAAAGTCAACCTTGGATATTTTTTGGAAGTACATTTCTGTGATTGATGTTTGCCCTGTTGAGTGCTGAGCAAATGCAAAAAAAAAAAAAAAACCTTACCATGATTCCTGGAAAAGGTTAATGCAATGGAAGTGCTCCTTATGTGTGAAAACACTCTATATGTGTCGTATATTTTTGACTCAGTTTATTAAAAACATCTATTGAACCCCTATGTGCAGCTTAATTGCAGAGTTGTGTTATAAGTCACATTAGTTTTAGGTGTATCTGTAATAGCAACCATGCTTTAAATAACTTGGCTGATTAGATTACTTACATTCATGTACACAGCGACAAAGTTTGGCTCCAGAATTAAGCCCTGGAGTGCAATACTAGAGTTTCACACATGGAGGCCTTTTTCAGTGTAACACTGAGTAGTATCTTCAGACAATGGGGCTCTTTCAGAACATGACTACATATAAAATTACATGACCTTCTGTTTTATGTTTGTTTGGCTAAATTTCTAACATGCTATTTCTTCCTCCTTTCCGTACCTGTCAGGATACAATTATCAGCAGTGATGTAATCTCAGCGTGACAAACTCTTGATTGCTGTATCGCCTGTTTTTCTCTTTTCCTCACTCTTTCCACATGGCCTTCACAGATCCAGAAGTGTCTGTTTTTCTTTGCATCAAAGAATACCTAGTGTTTAAATCATGGATGGACATATCATGTAATTCCATGTGTTTGCAATATGCCCGAGACAAGTGCCAGCAACCTGCAAACGAATGTCATTTTAATAGCCTGACGCATGGGAAATGTTTGAAAGCAGCCCTTCCTCTTCTAAGATTGTTTGGCATGACATTGAACCTCCACATTTTCCCTGGGAACTCCAGAAAGCATACGTTTTGTGTCAGATTTCAAATCATGACACTATGTTCCTGACTGTTTTGAGGCAGCTTGCACCAATGGGACAGATCCGGAGCTGGAATGCCGGTGCCTCTTAAAAAAAATGTGCGTACATATATACACACAGTGTATGTGTATGTAAGCTCTGTACAAGTCCAGATGAAGTTGTTATTCTGAGGGGAAAACATGCTTCATTCATTACCAGTTAAATACATTTTATTTCATTTAATTTGACTCACAGGTTCCCATCTATTATTTATGACTATCAAACATGTGTGCGTGGGTGTGTGTGTGTGTCAGGTCTCTTTTTGTGTATTTATGGTGCGAAAAGTTTGTTCTACAAGGAGAGCTAGCATGAGGCTAGGAAGCTGTAACCACTGTTTGGAGAAGTGATTTGACCTGGTGTTTAAGAATGTTACACTAATGTTTCTTCTCTCAACAACTTGCACTGGAATTTAACACACTCATTAGTATCGCACAAATGTTTGGAGCATTTTTGCATGTGCACGTTAGTGTACATGTGTGTCCTCAGGGAAAGCGTCTCCATTTCACAGCGAGAGAAAAAGGGGTATTTGAGAACTGATCAGGCATAGCAAATCAAAATTGAAGCAGATCTGCAATTTTCTGTTGACCCTCTAGAAAAGGGGTCAGCAACCTTCAGAATCCAAAAAGCCATTTTTGCCATCAGTCGAGCTAAGGAAGGCTTAGAAAGAGCTGTGAATGTTACATAATGTTTAGAAAAAAAAAAAGACCATTTATAATTTTTGATAAATATTTACTAAAGAAATGTGTTGTCATTATTGAAAACCTAACATTTATTATTTAAGATTTTCAAATAAATAAAAACATCAAACTTTTGCAAGGAGAAGATAAAATAAATGCATGTTCTTATAGAGGGTGTTGATATATTATGCAATGACAAACTAATATCAGGTAAGTAAGTTGAAAGATATATGCTGCTGATACATTTTGTTTCATTATGTTGTGGAAACTCAATACAATTATTGAGAAAAACTCTTAATACCTCCATTTATTATTACTACTATATTAAAAGCATTAGCTGACCTATTGTCCCAGAGGCAAATTGCAGACCTTTAGTCTAGGACATAATTTTTTCTTATATGAGACATTTTTCTTTTCATGATGTATCACAGTGAATTAAAATATTGTTAAATTATTTAAATAATTCAAATCAAAAAGTTTACAGATTAATTGGACAAACTTTTCTATATTTTCAACTTTTCATTCTATAAATTTTGATGGTTATGAAAAGCAGCTAATGAAAATCCAAAATTCAGTTTCTCCAAAAGTGTGGGTATTACAAAAAGTCACTAAATTCCTTCCTTGCTGAAATGTAGGCCTGCAGCTCTACATACTGTACAGTATATGTTTGCAATACTTGGTGGAGTCCTTATTCTGAAAATGACTGTGCATACTGACTCTACGCTACAATCCATGTCTTGTTAATACTAATAAACTCTTTGTCCTTGTTGCTTGTGGATCTTTTTGTACCATTTGTTTTCCTTTCATTCAGCATTTTGTTGGATGATGGAAAATCAGTTTCCTAAGCAATGACCTTATATGCCTTACTCTCCTTGTGGAGGGTGGAAAGCGTTTTCTTTTTTTTGACGTAGTTTTACACATTTATGTATAAAAAATAAATTCCGATATTAGGAGCTAAGTAATTTCTTTCCATGTATAAAAGTCATTTATGTAAAAAATGCCAGCCATTGCAAAAATTCCAAAAGTGGTTACGATAAACTGTGTGGTATTTTGACCCTCCGAAGATCAGATGTAAACCCTTGAACATTTTCTGAGGTTTACTTCTGTAAACCTCTGAAAATGTTGCTTGCATAACAGTTTGGCATGTTTCTATCCTCACCACTTATGAATCCTCTTTAATTCCATGTAATGTTTTGTTTTTTTTCCTTCCTGGAGCATATGGTTGGTTGGATTGTGTTGGACCTTGTCAGAGGCCATCTATCACTCGATGGTGTCCTGCTGAGCTGCAGATTCACAGCGCAGCTCTCAACCCTTCAGATGAGAAAACAAGAGCTTGGCTGAACTAAGTGAGATTCAAACAGTTTTGAAGAAATAGAGGAGTGGAAAGAGTGAGGAATGTGCAACAGTGGGGAAAAAGAGCAAAGAAAGAACAAATATTTCCCTGATAAAATGGAAACAAAGAAAGTTTAACATTTATTTTTTTCCTTTGTTTATGCTGGGCAGAGCTAGCAGTCTTTACCCGCTAAGCCAACCAACACCTGTTGTGTAAAACTGCCTAGAAGGTTTAAAAAAAAGCCCTGTAAGTGGTTATGGTTCAGTAAATTCACAAGTGTTAGGGTTCCCAAAATGCTCGGAGCTCAGGTAACATTGTCAGGGCTCTCTTAAGAAAACATTTTAAACAAAAAGGGTTGTTTCTATAAACCTTTCACAACATTATCTCTTGCTTATCTCCTATAACTAAATAAAAAAACACAGAACTTTGTGTTTTTCCTTCAAAAGCCAATCTTTCTTTAAAATAATGTACAAATTCCCTACACACTTACACCGTCTCCCATCTAAAGTTAGGAATTATGTTTGAAATGATTGAAAATGCTGATATTCTTTTCAGCAAAAGAAGTAACACCATCAACAAAAAGCTTATTAACTGAGAAAACATGTCTCACCTAGTTAAACTGTTCAGCAAGAAAGTTTTGCCTGATCTAAAGATATTGCTGCTGGCTTTCTGTGATCTCTGACCTTCACATGAAAAGAGAACATGAATGTGCCTCCGAGGTAAATGCTTCCTAATTATGCTGCATAGAATATTCTGCCCGTCATCCTCTCAAAACACATTTGGATTTTTTTGTAATGAAAAAGGTCATATTCATGAGCATGAAGATGTTTTTGTGTTTTAAAGACACTGTTAACTTACTGAGGTAAAAGAAATGTGTTTTAATGCAGCGACTCTGTCATTCACAAAGGTGCTGTAGTTGAAAATGCAATTAATATGTTCTAAAATTACATTTTCTTAAGTATTTGGAATTATTAATATTGATTTATAGCTCTTCATAGTTTCCCATTGTGAAGTGGTTATGAGCAGCATACTGAAACAAAGGAAGTTCCTAACTTTTAATTCGCATAGAAATGTCTGAATATGAACATTTAGGTTAAACACCAGTGGTAAAGCATGATGAACAAACAAAAAATACTGTAAAATGATTTTTATTAAATAACTGAAAATCATCAATGCCATACTGCTCTACAACATTACAATGTAAACACAAAATATAGTCCACAGTTTCTGTTTTATCACTTTCATCATAAAACCAAACCTTCTTTTATCGATTTACATGCCTGGACTGCATGTTATTCTGATAAACCTTAATCTCCAGCTTAATTGCAGACAACTGGTGACTTGGGGCCAAAACTGGCTGGTATTTGGAAATATTCATAACTCTGTCCATCATGAGAAAAACCTCAGTTGTATGTGAAGAATAGTACAACAGTATTTTACATTAGAACGACTTGCAGCCTCCTCAGCAGTTAGCCAATAAAGTTCCTCCTTGATAACAAACCCTGTATTGTCTTTCGTACGTCATAAAAATGTTATTTTCATCATAATCATAAAAATCAAAATATATTGAGATGTAGCCAAAAATAAACATTTTGCCACCTTCACTTAACTACTACTACTACCATTCGTTTAGCGTAGCGGTTTCAACTCTGAGTATACGAGCCATTTTCAGGTTAACACCTAGAGGGTTCAACCCAGCTCACAGATTTATTTCAGCTAGAGTTTATACACAAAAAACACTAAAATAAGAATGGTCATTTTTAGGCACAAGGGGACTTTTGGTGATACAAGATAGATTATTAACCCATTATTAATGTGCATATTGATTTCATGTACATGGGGTTTTAATGGAGAAATCTCAGCTGTCATAGAGCCATTTTGCAGCCATGTGCACCATATTGGGTGTTCTTTTCCATAAAGTTATCTTAGGAAAAATACCAAATGTATTTGGTTCTACTTTTAAAACAGGAAGGGGATTTAGTAGATCCCCACATATTGGCTATCATCACTATAGTGTTTCACAAGAATGTAGTTGTTGGTGTTATTGCAACAAAATGCCTGAATCTTCTAATTCAAATGAATGTGACTAGTGTTTTTTTTTTTACGTGGATTAAATCTTCTGGCAAGCAATTTTCTTTTATTAATTTAATTACAAAAATATGTTATTTGAATGTACTCCCCTTCGTTTAAATCCCTGATGAATAACATGAATATGCAGCACCATGCACAGCTTCAGGAAAAATTTAGCCACTTTGCTTTGTTTTTGGTGTCAGAAAATAAGACAGATTGGTGTTTTATAGAAATCACTGCCTCACAGGTGTCCAGATTACCTTCCAAAGCAATGATTCATTGCATTGTGGGTTTTTGTTAGTTTTTGTTGTGTTGTTAATGGTAACAAAATGTGATTGGATTGTACTTTGACTCTTCAAGTGATAACCCACAACTTCATATAGTCTGGATTTATCTCTATAAAGTTTAGAAACTTGACAGGCACAGTAGGAAGTCACTTTATTTTTGATAGCAATCCACTTTTACTTAAATCAACAAGAATGATGGTTTGAACAGAATTACATATTACTCACCTCCTGCAAGTTTTTAGATCATTAGACAAGTAGTCTGCATTTGACTGGGCCATTGCAAGACCTTGAATATTTTCTTTTTTATTAGCAATTCTGTTGCAGATTTTCCACTTTATATTGTTGCATGATACAGTTACAACTTGGCTGTTGTGCAGATGCCTCACCTTCTTGATCACTGCAAAATGACTAACACAAGAATAAACTAAGAGACTCAGTTCAAATTAAAGCACTAATATGAAAAGGAAGTAACACTAAAATAACCCAACTAGAAATATTGGAGAGAGCCAAAACACAAAACCCAAGGATTGTGACAATATGTGGTTTTCACCAAAAACTTGTCTGTGGCCAAGCATTTCTACTTCATTCACATCTGTCCAAAGGACATTTTTCCTGAGGTCATGCAGTTCATTCAAATGTAACTTTGCAAACCTAAGTCATTCTGCTATATTGTCTTTAGGTAGAAGAGGTTTTCTCCTGTCAACCATTTCAAACAAGTCATGCTTTTACAATCTTTTCCTACCTGCACTATCATGACCCCTAGCATTTAGCGTACTGAATGAGGACCGTAGAGAGTGACATGTAGCTTTTTTTTTTTTTTTTTGCATTTGTCCTGTTCATTGTACAGTGGTTGCTTGGGGTAATATCAACTTCTGGTAAGATTGGCAGCTAAGTCATAAGAAGCAATAATTGATTGCTTTTTCTCCAAATACATTTTTTAATCTCCTTGTTGATACTACAAGTACTTAACTGTTAGTTTTCTTCCCACAATTAAACACTCTTTGACTTGAAAAACAACAACAGATTTTTACATTTTTCACTAAGTTTTGCCACTTAGGCTACAATTTATCCGTTTCCAGTCATCAGCCAGTTTTTCAGTTTCAGCATTTTGAATGCACTGTTGTGAAGCAGTATTTTATGTTATATGCTTTGTAGTGTTGTCAATCACTTAAAACATATTATCAGTTTAATAAAGTGCTGTGATTAATCACAATTAATCACTATGTTAATCTTTGTAAGCTTGAAATGTAAACATGCAGGTTTTCAAAAAATGATTTGGAAAATGTTCTATTGTCTCAAACCAAATGTCTCAGTTTTCCAGATTTTCATGTTCAGGAAGGTTTAAAAGAAGTCCTTTTACTTCCAACATAATTTAGAAATGTTAACTATAAAGTGGTTGTGTTTCAGTGGAAGGACAATTTACCAATTGCAACGAGTAGGGTTCATACTACAGTATCCCAGACTTCCATTGTTTGTTCTAAGAATTTTTTTGGCACTAGTGGCTATTATTTGACAGTAATCTGAAAGGAAGACATGCAGCAAAGAAATTGTGGATGGAATTTGACGGCTGTATTGAGGTCTATAGCCTGTTCTAATCGCTGTGTTTTTTTAAGGAAAAATTTACCCCCGAGCACAACAGTTTGACTCTCCTTGCTCATCTTTTCACTCAGATTTTTCTTTTTCTTTAAAAGAAGAACACCATTATTATTTCCCAGTAGGGCTGGACAAATGTGGAAATGCATATTAACCTTTAACTTTACTACTATATCCTAAGTTGTTGCTACCAAGACATGTTATTTATCAACAGACACAAAACCAATTCTCTCTGGACCCAGTTGGGTTCATCAAAGTCCAGTTGGACAGGTGATGCAGCACAGGCAGACATACTGAACATCATCTGTTCTTCTTATAACCAACTTTTCTGACACATTTGAAGGAAATAAAATATAATCTCTTTCAGATGTTTCTTCAACAAGATTTTTTTGTGGAGTTAAAACATTTTTGGTTTCAATAAAATAAAACTTTATTGATATGGTCACAGTTTTTATTACTGTTGTAAAAAATCTATTCAATTTTGAAATATAACATATGAGAGCCTATACCTCACTTGAGAAACGAAAAAATTAAATATTACATTTTAAAAATGCAGATCTCATAATGTCTATCAATTAATTTGTTACACATTTACTGAAAGCATTTTTATTTCGTTAATTTCTTTATTTTATTTTAGACACCATGGTTAGTGTGTCTGTGAAGGAATTTTTATGAGCCTATAAGTGTAAAATGAAATTTGTTTCGGTCAGAAGAGAGCAGCACGAAAGAGAAAATCGGAATTACATTTTCTGAGGTATTTTCCTCAGACCTGCTTTCCCTTAGAGAGCTTAGAAGACTGCTCTAAGTGGCCCAGGCAAAAAGAGGTAGAGTGAAATCTCTCTGTGAACCTTTACTGCGAATGGCAGGGGCCGACACCTCTAACCAGGAGCAGATGTTTGGCTGGCTTTGGCTCAACCCAGTCCTTCTACTGGCAGAGAGAAAAACATAGGTTTTCTGCCAGCATGCCCTGATATCAGCACTAATAGCCTGGTTCTACAAGCTTGGTTGGTTCAGTCCACTTCCTTCAAGCATGTATCTCCAGAAAATATGTAGGAATGCAGCTGAGCTAAAATACAAATCTTATTGTCTCAGCACCTGAGCTATTGAAGTAGCTGGACCTTATCTTGATTGCTATATAATGATCCCACTTGGTTATCATCCATCCATCCATCCATCCATTTTCTATTCACCCTTCGTCCCTTACTGGGGTCGGGAGGGTTGCTGGTGCCCATCTCCAGCTACGTTCCGGGTGAGAGGCGGGGTACACCCTGGACAGGTCACCAGTCTGTCGCAGACTTGGTTATCATTCATTCATTTTTCTCATTCATTCATTGAACTTAATGAAATAAAAAGAATAGCTCATTTTGAATATGTTGCAGGAAATGTATTTTTTTTACCTAACTTCTCTTTTGAATTATTTTCATTATGTACCACATAAATTGTAATTTTAGTAATATTTCTATAAGCTTGAAAGCCACTTTAATTTGTGTAAACAAGTTTGTTCAGACCTCTCAGGATCATAACTTGCATGAGAGTCTAAGTATGCTGGACCTTTGTTCAGTATTCTTAAGTTATGTCCTTTCAGAGTCCCCTGAATAGAAAGAGAAAACTAGCATAAAACTTCTGTTGTCAGACCTTTATGAACTGCTTATGTTTTCTAAAATATTTACAATTTCAGCACAATAGCATAAGCAGTGACAGGACTGAACTCTCAGCACCATTCTCACCTCAGCCTCTCAGCCTCTGAGCTGTTCTGTCCTCTCTAAGAGTGAGAAAATGATTGACATGTGTGCAGGCACAGTAAGTTTAATTAGATGCCCCTAAATTTGGAGCACACTCTAGACTCTGATCATTACTGCGCTGCAATGCAAACTTCAGTGCTACAATTTCCTCTTTGTGCCTGCGGCGGGAAAGGGGGTTGGTAGAGGACTGCAACCCAACAAAACTGATTTGTTTAGAAAGTTGCCAGGGATTTTGTTGGGTATCTTGTGTATATATAAAAAAGTTCCTAAAAGGACCTGCCTGGCCACAAAAAGCTTATTGTAAGTAGAATGTTACTCGGTAAGCTGTGCTGCCACATTTTGTTTTGACACAGAACAACAAACAAAAAAGAACTTAGAAAATTGAACATTGCAAGCTTAAAAATCTGAACATCTCCATATGGACTTGTAAGAAACCAAACAAATTGTGTGTAACTATACTAAAGTTGCTATTATATTCCAGGAGGCTGGCAGTAGTAACAACAGGCCGATGTTGATATGTGCTAACATCTAATAGCTATCCCCTGTTCAGGTTCATGGGGGGGAGGGCTGGAGCCTATCCAAGCTTGTCGCCTAATTTACCTGTCATATGTCTTTACACTGTGAGAGGAAGCTGGAGAACCTGATGATTGTGCACATGTATGGGATCAAAACACAAACTCTAAACTTGAAGGCATGTGAGGCAATGGCTCTACTCCATGTGGAGCCCTCAAGCCATGCTGTCTAAATTGTGAGCATCAAATCAATAAAACAGCATAATTGCAAATGTATTTGCAATTATTTTTGTGAACTGTTATACAAGTTCACAAAAACAACTTGACAGATTGGTGTACGTTGAGGTTTTCTACATAATAGAAGTGGCATTTACTTGTAAAAATAACATGAGGTGATCCAAATTGATTTCAAACATTGTTGATTTGTTTTTTGTTAGACTTGTTTTGCAAACCATGAAAATAAATGTCAAATCCAGCAAATTCACAAAAACAAATAAAACAACTCAAAATTTTACTTGTTAGAAACTCTCTACCGATAAGATGGAAAGAACAAACTCAGAAAAAGGGACCTTGCAGAATTATTCACACCTCTTGATCATTTCCCACATTTGGTGACATTGAAATCAATCTCTTTTTGAGGGAACTTTAAGTGATCCACTAACACAAAGCCGTGCAGAAATCAGAAGCGGTAAAAGTTTATACCCTCATGAAAACTTTCATAAGGCACTCTATGCTATCACCTGGGAGAACAGATGAAATTTCTTTCATGAAGCTTTAGATGACCAAAAGACAAGATCAGAAAACACAGCAGCTGTGGCCACACAAGAGTGAATAGAAAGCCTTTGGGAGGTATTTGATAAGATGAATGGTTGGAAAAAGTCCCATTTTCTTTCTCCATAAACATCTGGCCGAACTATTCATCACAGTTTGTCATAACGCGCTGCTGCACAAACTCAGATGGGACTAACCATCGTTTTGAAGGTGAGCTGTGATATTTTTCTTTCTTTTTACAAGAATCCTGAATTCTGCAGCAATGAAATGAAGAATGGAAAAGATGAGTTCAACCCCAAATGTGCTTTAGTTTTACAGGGTTTTTTTTTTTTAATTCTTTTTTAGTCACTCTTACATACAAGTGACTAAAATATCCTATTAACACAATAAGAGACTTATCAAAATATAAATTTTGATAGCCATGATGTCAAATATATATTTTGATAAGATCTGAAGGTGACAGTGTTACTAAACTGGTAAAAATGTCAGGTATGAGACTGACATCAGTCTTTAACTCTATGGGTCACAATAATACACTATTGCATATGATTTTCCTGGCTTAAACTTTCTTGTTTAAGTACAGGAAATGTGTATTTCTTTTGTAATGGTTTTGTTGTAAAATGATTCAGAAAATATTTATTAAATTAGGAAACTATCCCATCAGTCAATCAATTATTTTTAATTGGATCATTATGAGTCATTATTTTAACTTTGCAAAATTGCCAAAGTTTGAGATATCTTGGTTAGTACACAACTGCACAGATTAATATTCAAATGGAACATTTTACGATATTTCTCAGCATTTCACATTATAAAGGTTCAGCTAATTTTAAAAGTCTTGCAATGTGATTCTGTCAGTGTTTAATCTGGCTCTGTACTGTATGCTCATCTGAAGACAGACCCTCATTTTGACTAAAGCATAAGTAATGTGTGTGGATATAGTTTGAGAATGGAGGATGATTGCCGTGATTACGGTGATTATTCCACCAGTAAAAAGGAGTCTGGGATCCTGTGTGTTTGCGTTGGTGCCCTGCTTGGGATCTGGTCTTCATAAGCCTCATTCATCATAGAGCCTGTGATCAAAGATAGCTCTCCTTAACTGCAAATGTAACAGATGTCTTTTTTACTGAAGTAAATGCTTTGTTTGCTCAAGACTTGATTTGTAAGTGTTGTTTTGTTTTTTTCAAACAGGGTGAATTTCAAGGTGTTGTTGAAAGAGTTGGTTGTTAAAACTTTTAGAAATCAATAATTCGTACTGTGTTTGCAGTTTAAGCAGGTGTTTTGTGTAAGGAGAGCGTTTTAAGTGCAAAACTCTTTGATGGTTCAGGGTTTCAGCAGCCTGGGGTTAGTATCCCTCTCTTTTTCTGAAGAAGAGTCTTGTTTCTTTACAATTACAAGGCATTCAGCTCACAATTACAGTATTTGCAGAGGTGTGTGTATGAGATGGAAAGCCAGATACGATCTGAAGCTTTTCAGCTGACAGTTCTGAAGATGACAGTGTCTCTAATCTCTAGTTGTAAAAATGTCAGGTATGAGGCTGACGTTGATCTTTAACACTCAGCTTTTCTGACACTAATTGGACTTAATGTTGTTAAATAGACTTTGAAAACCACAAGAGGATTTTCAAAACATGTTTGTTGAACTTCAGACTATTTAATTTTGCACAGGCTGAATGAAGAACACCTTTTTTGTTAAAACTATCTTATTTAACAGCTGAAACCATTCTGTATAATTAATTTTCTGCATTTAGGAAAAACACATTTTTGTATTTTCTATTCAATGTGAAAATACATTTAGGTTGTTTTTCCTACCTTTACATTTTGGAAGATTTGACCTAGATTTACTTTATTTAATTTATAAAATTAAGTGTTTCTAACAAGCAGGTTTAAATCCCATTTTGAAAAAGCCTAATCCGGACCCATCTGGATCGAGCAATTATGGCTCGATATCAAAATTGGCTTTTCTAGCTAACGTTGGAAAGAAGTTAGCAGCAAGGCCCTTAATTGCTTTCCTGGAAATGAAATAATATTCTTGAGAAGTTTTAGTTTGGATGTCATAAGATACTCTGTATTAACAGTGTCTAATGATAGGGTTGGGGTTAGGGTTATTATTTTCTCTGACTATTGGGTGGTTTTCTTCTTATAAGAGTAACAGGACCTTTGCGATCATAGAACCACATTTAGTAGACTCTTAGGTATAAAAGATGGCATTTGTTGGGAGCAGAAGAACCAACCCTGGAGATATCTCTATAACACCTGTTGTAATTTCAATTGAATTATACATTCAATAAAGAAGCAACATGGATTTCCAAATGCATAAACCTTGTTTTGCACATGCATTGTACATTCATAACTACACATGTATTGTCTTTAGACCATTGCAGGTATTGTGTGTAGAAAGAAGCATATTTCACATACCATCAGCTGATGAAGCCTGACACAACTAAACAATACAAATAAGAATTACTTAAACAACCCAACACAACTAAGATTATGAGTGGTTCTCTGATCACAAAAGGTTGCTTTTAATGACTAAAAGTCATTAAAAGTACCTCAAAATCTCTCCACCCCATTAATTAAAAGCATCTTAACTACTTCAAAAGGATTTGAGGTCCCTTTTAGATGTAACAACCGGTTGTTCAGACATGATTCATAGCCAGTCACCAATTTGTGGCAGCATACTAAAAGAAATCTTAGCCCACTCCAACTGAGCAAAGTACTCTTGTTCATTAATGTTGATTCATTAAATTCATTTTGACCTACACATGTTGCAGGTTTCCAGGGGAAGCAAAGAAGCCGTGGGGCATCACTGATCCACCATTATGCTTTGCTGAGGCCAGGGCGTTCTCTAAAGCAAAAGCTCCATTTTGTCTCCTACAATTATGCCACTGATCCATAGGCCTCAGAAATTCCAATCTGGATTCACAACTCTAGAAAAAAATTGTCTTTGGTTTATTTATATTATTATTACCAAGTGGAGCTGACTTTTCTGTTGCTTTTTGTTGAGTAGTGTGGACTGTCTAGTAATTCATGCATGGAGACCTGCAGCATTTAGTACCCTATGTGCCTCATGGTGGAAGCTAACGTCTCACTTGCAGCTGCCACCAATTAATGCTTCACATCATTGGAGGATTTTGACCACCAGCCTACTCAGGAATCTGTTGGCAGCCATCAATAAATTCCTCTATCTGCTAAATTCAAATAGCTGCTGTTCCTATAACTTTAAACTTGTGAATTATACTTCCAAATACATCTAGCCTAGGCTAGAGCACACCCATACACACATTCACAGCAGCACAGAGTGGTTGTACTTTACATCAAGAACAGTAGCAAAATGTAGATTTTGCTACATCTTTGTGACCTTTTCTTTGTGCAAGGCAATGATCTTTTCTCAGAACTCTGTGGACGATTCTGTACAATTACTTTACTGCTTACACCTCTCAATCACACCTGATGAAATAAGCCAGAACCTGATTATAAAAAAATCTTGAGATTTTGAGATTTAATTGGTGCGACTGCATCTATGTTGCCAATGAAATTTTTTTTGCCAAAGGTCTTCGGGGTACAAGTACGAGGTAGCATCATTCCTAAATTACTTTCCAGGCAATGTTGTGCTTTTATATCTCCTTTTTTCTTGACAAATCACTTTATTATTCCTTGTTAAGATTAGATTTCTGTGTTTCCAAGGTAGGAGTGGCTGAATGATGGAATGGACTGCATTGGGCAAAGAAGCAACAGGGATTTCCAAATGCATAAAACATTGGTAATTAAGATGTTGATTTACTGCAAACAGAATTATTCAGTTATAGTTACTAAAGAGTGTGTTAGCCTACAATATAGCAATCATTCATAAAAACTCTTTTGCCCAACTTGCAGCTGCTAAAATCCTTATGTTTTTGGTTATGTTTGGTGGTGGTTTATAGGTAGCTGCAAAGTGAAGAAAAAAAGGACAAGACATGATGATGTTTCTCTCCCGGGAAAAGAATACCTTTGCACACCTTGTTTCTTTACAAGCCAAACATACTGAGGTCATTAGTATCTAAAAAGCGTACTTTTCCCATTAGGGAGTGATAGACAGCGACCACTGCCAAACAGATGTGAAAACCTCTCACACCCCATACACATTTCCTCACACCATCTCCCCCCAACAAATGGTTTGAGTTACAAAGCCCAAAACTAGTGAAAGACAGTTGATGTTATTTTGTCCACTTCTCTGTCTTTGATTTGTTGTCTGTGGGCTGTTGCCTAGGCTAGAGCACACGCATACACACTTACACACATTCACAGCAGCTCAGTACTTTACATCGAGAACAGTGTATGTTAACATACCACACATCTTACTCACTAGCCCTGTCGACTTGCTCTGCGTCTCCTTACACAGGGTTCACAGGAGGGGGCCACACGCAAGTCTGGTCACAGCAAATTCACAGATTGAGGTAATCCCTCACTCACATTCTACTTGAAACACACACACAACTCACGCGCATGCATCGGTCCCCCTTTACTAACAGAATTGAAAACAGGTGCCCACCACATATCTTACATTCTTCCACGATACAAAAGTGGTTTGACCTGAATGATTTTGCTGGATTTGAAGCAACTCTGTATGGAAGAAGAGTCCATGTGGAGATGTGTGTGCGTATAAACATATAGGCACTAGGTTGTGTGTAACACGCTGGTAAAAGAAGCTCAGGCTTGCACTTTATTGAAACCACATTTCTCTCTCAGCACAACCCGAACATACAGTGTCAAGTTAACGTCTGGATGATACACTGAAGCTAAGCTAGCAAAGCACTCGATACTCATAGCTTTTTTGAGTCGTGCTCATAAAACCATGTTGGTCTGATTTATTTATTTTTTTCCCCAATATATGGATGAAGGATCAAATTGCACTGACAGCTCTTTAATAACCTTTTGTGACTATCTACTGAAAGAAGTGCAAATTGGAAACGTGAGTCTCGAGATGACCTTGCCTCAGTCCCAGCGTCTTTTCTCTGCAGCGGCGAAAGAATCTGGTTAGCAGTGGAATAGTTTCAATGAGAAACAGAAGGCAGAGAATTGCTGGATGATCATGAGGAGCTGGTAGAGAAAGGGATTGAAACCATAATGGAGGCACTGATGATATATGGGCTGCACTTGTCTTTTTTTGGGGCATTTTTTCAGTTTACTTCTAAATCTTTTATGACTGGTCCTGCCTATTGTCAGCACATTGTGTGTTTAAAAAAAAACATTGGAAATGTTCTCATTTGTCAAGTAAAAGGCTTAAATACTGTCATCAGCAATTGTACCTCTGCCTAGTAGGAATAATTTGATTAATGTACTCGAGTGGACTCTCTCTACTGAACTTACTATGCAAATTTAGCATGTATGCTTTGCTGCACACTCCAAAGTTCTGCAATGCGAGTTGTCACAGCTGACAAAAAAATCACAAGCATCTCTAGATGTAATTTCATGCCCATTTTTTTTGCTCACTATCAGTTTTGTTTTAATTCACAAAGTGTGTATTTTTGAGATCATGGTAAATTGTGTTGACACCTCCACTATGATGCATTATTTAAGAACTTTGGAAATCAGAATACTTAGTATGTGTTTTTTAGATATGGAAAGGCACGCTGTATCCACAAACAGAAAAAAAGCTCAAAATTAATTTTCCTAAACAGCTTCCTTCTTTTCTGCAGGCATCTCTTGAGGATTTAGTTTTGATTGGGGTTTTAAAACAGGCCAGAGCTTAGCCAAGATTTTTCTTGTGTGTCCATCTGTGTGTGCATTTGCTTGGGTACTCCAGTTAGACTTTGTTGCAACTAACCATTCAAATCAAGATTTTCCATGGCTGTTTGTTGTGTCTGGCCTGAATTCTTTACTTTTTTGTACTGAATTAAACAAGGGAACAAAACAAAAACCTTGCTATGTCTTTTTCTCCCAAGGCACAAGTCATGACAAACACAAGAGTAAATTAGCAATGCTAAAATCAGATTTTGAAAATCATAACAAGAATAGTTTTTATAAATCCTCTAAATTTAAATTTGATCTTTGAGCCTCATTTCCTCCAGCTTTATAACTCTTGAAGCAGCCAGTCTTCTGTATTTTCTGCAACTGCTTTGCACATGCAAGTGACTATATTTCTACACTTGCAATGATTATTACAATGCTGTTTGCTCAGACACTAATTTATGTAGGATATATACAGATAGGCTTTTAGCGTCATGCATAATTAATGCATTCTATTTTACTATATATAAAAAAAGATCTTCCTCTGCATCGAGATTTGGTATTAGCACACTAAGGTTTACACACATTTTGTCCATGACAACAGCACCTGTTGTCATGGACAACAGGTGCTGAACTTGCTCGAGTAGAAAAAGGATGAAACTCTCAAGTTGGTTTGAATCAGTTCCCTGCTTATGTGCAGGATGCTGATTCCCTCTGTGTCTTAAAGTCATAGCTAAAACCCTTCCTGTTGACAGGATTTACTTTTAAATTGACCAGCTTTAAACTGCATTTTTAGACTGCTTTTATAATTATTGTTTTATGTTGTCACATAATTATTTGTTCTTATTCATTTCCACATCGTTTGATCTACATCGAGTTTATGGACTGTATCTTGACTTTGTGTTACAACTAGGAATGTCCCAATTATCTTTTTTTCCCCGAGTTCGACTCATTTGGTTTTGAGAAGATGACGCATAACCTAATTTTCATATTTGGTTATGTGTGTTCTGGGCAATAGACAATAGTAACACTGTCAAGATAAAAGTGATTAAAAATGCCTAAAACATTTAGAACTACAAATAAACTTTCTGAAATAATGTAATAATTTCAGTTTAACAATGGAAACACCTTGCCTGAACCTGCACTAAGTAGATCAGTTTTGTGTAATATCAAATTTAAAGACGGTTATCAGAATCACGTGCAGGGATTTATTTTGCTGCAACAGTTTTGGTTAAAAGAAAAACATTAGGAGACATAAAAAAACTTACTGCAATCCAGAGCAGGATTGCTGACAGTTTTGTGTGGTTCCATTGTCATTTGAAAGCAGAGTAGAATGGGTCTCCTTTCTGCTCTACTGCAGGCCGCTGCATGTCGAGCCTGCTGTTAGTCAGACTGATCGTCCGGAAGTGCTGTGGCAGTGGGAGGGGCTCATGGCAGTTTTCACTAATGGCTGTAATGGCACTATCTGTGCTTTTCCGTTTTGCCACCAAAGTCTCCAATAAACCAGAGAAAGTCGCTAAATTTGTCATGAATTACTTTTTTCCTCACTTCACTTCAAGCTCTCACTTCTCACTTAAAGCTGACGTCGTGTTCCGCTTCACTTTATGCCTGTCACTGCTGCAAAGTGCTGCGCATGTGTTATTCAGAGACAAATCTCACTCTGTACCATCACATAACAATACTTACTGTTATTATTCTCATTTGAGTTTAGAATAAATATACATATATCGATGATCAATGCTCAATTTCCGATCATGCAATCGGCTAGTTAACTTTATTGTAATTATTGTCATTACAATAATTTTTATTTTTCTGATTTATTGTGTGAAGCACTTTGGGTTTCTAAATCCACGAAAAGAACTGAACTGATTTGGATTTTATTGAAAAGAAAATTTGGAGTAGTACACTGGGAAATTCTTGTAAAAGAATGTAACCGCTTCATGTCAGCAGTACTTGTTGTTCAATCACAGTGCATCACAAGGGGTTCATATACAGCCTAGAATTGCATCAATTTCCAAGTGCGGATAGGTATAGAACATAAAAATTAAGTTCTGAAAAAAGTTTACCAGATTTTAGCTTATTCTGTAATTGAATTGAAAAAAAAAAAAAATTGAAAATGAAATGGCTTTTTGATTTTGAATTTTGTTAAAACAATTTTACATATTTTTTTTACCTTGAGATGCTTTTACATTCCAAGGTATTTGTATTGCCTTCAGTTTAACATTGACATTTCTGTTTTATAATATTTTAGTGAAATTACTCTATTATTGGTCACAAATCTGAAAAAATAATTTCTGTTCCATGAAAATGAAGAGCCTAGGAAGGTTATATACTGGAGGAAAAATAACTGACTGCTCCTAATCCTTCAACAAAACCCCGCTTCTGACCACCTGAACTTTCAGCTCTTTAGGTTGCATTAGCAGAGAATGAACACCTGTCTAATCAGCCAGCTGTAACTGATGATGATGGAGGTTGAGCAACAGATACAAGTGTGGTTTTGTTTGAAATGTAAAATGGGTATCTGTTTCTCTTGGGTGGTATGTGAACCAACAAGCAGTGCTTGTGTGAGTGCATGCAGGCCCAACATACGTGGATGTATGTGTGTTGAAGTGTTTGAAGGAGTATTCCGAGCTCTAGAAATGAGGCATAGCGCTGACTGATGCAGCGGCCTCTCTGCTTCACAGAACTGGTTTTTCTATCAGATAGACAGCTCGACAATATCCAGACCCCACTCTTTCCGCTGCACACAAACACGCAAAGGCACGGCAACAGATGCGCACAAAAACACACTCATGTACACGCAGGGCTCTCTTGGTTTCCTCTGCTTGTTTTTGGCTGTACTGTTTGTAAGATGAAAGAGAAACCTTTAGCTGAGTTAGTACAGTACAGTCTGACCTCTTAGACAGGCCTTCATTGTGGCACAATTAGAAAATTTTGTGACTAAATTTAGATGATATTTCAAAGTAAGAGTTGTTTTGAAGTAAAACCAGAAGTAAAGTAAAAAAAAAAGATATGAGATTCAAAGAGAATAGTTCCAACATAACATGCGTCCTTATTTCTTTTGGAAATAAGGACATTAAACCTACGAACTTAGGGCATGTTTATGTGTAGGTTTAACAAATTATTTGCAGTCATTAAGAAAATTATTCCCCTGCAGTAGCAATTTATTCTGTTTCAACTTCAATTTGCAATTTGTCTTCTAACATCATAAACTCATGCATTGCTCCTCATATTTAGCATTTATAAAGTTAAAACATGGTGTTCTAGGTTTAAGCAGCTGTTGCTGTTGAACAAAACAACCTCTGTTTAGTAACATTTAGTGATTGAATGTATCAAAAATGTGCATCTCACTTTGGCTGACATCTTTTATTCTTTGCCCCTATTATGTCTGTGAATACTGAATTGACTATTCATTTCTTCCCTTGTATATTAAATGTTATTCTTCCCAGTAACATTTTGTGCACCATTACAAAGGCTTGTTAAGTGGTAAATCCTGTGGTAAATCCTGAATCTTTTGTGGCTACAAGCACAAAATCTGTTCCTTATTTTACAAATAACATAAAACAGTAAAATCTGAAACTTCTTTTGATCTAGTAAGTTAAAAATTAAGTATTTTTGCTATATTACACTTTAAGTGACACATAAACTTTTCTTTGTCTTCAAAGAGTCATTATGTATGTCAATGCTGTTGGCAAGAAGAATCTCTGGTAGCCATCAGTCTTGCATTGAGCCTGAAGACTCTCATACATGACTGTAATGACATGTTAACAAGTACGTTTTTGGGCAGCAGAGACAATAATTCACAGCATGCCCTGGGTGACCACATGATTCATTGGGAAGCACTGCTAATCTACCTCATTTGGTTTTGCTGCTGGTTAGAAAGCTTGGCAGAGAGACATTTGAGTTGAAGTTATGATGCTTTATGATCAGTGGAAGAGATGTTTTGAGAATCCTCCTTCTTTGTCTGCTCTTTGGTCCTAACCTGCATTCATAAAGCCTCCTTTTTACTCCTCTGGGATTTGGAGTCGTAGCTCTGGTATGAGTTGAGCTTTGGAAATACTAATCAGCTTCATTCAGCTGTAAAACAATACCTTGTTGCCATAGTTATGCATCATAACAACTGCTGGAAAAATCTTCCAGCTGTGAAGCATCCAAAACCAGAGGGAATAACTGTCCAAATATGCAATGCCTCTGCCAAAAAAATTATGAACAAAATTCTCAAGAAAGAACAAATCAGAACTAACATAATTGTGGTAGATTTGACCCCAACATGCTGCCACCATGGGCAGTGCATTTCTAAAACTCCAGATATGGACCTCAGATCGAGATTGTTTTTTTTTACCCAAATGTCTGATAAAAGATTGAATCTTTTGATGATTTCCAAATTACATTGTACCTCATAAACCAAACCTAGTGACCTAAAAAGTATTGTAATTACTAATATTAATTGTTAACAACAATATCTTACCCTTAAAGTTTAATAAGTACTGAAAAAGCAAACAAATCATGTTTGTTGTCAAAAAATGCAGTGTATTAAGTAAATAAACAATTAAGTAGCAATCTATATATCCGTTGTGCATAATTGCTAATCTGTGCAGGATCAGGAAACTCATGCCTATCTCCAGAAGTTATTAGAAGACAGGTCAGGTTACACTCTGTACACCCGTGTATCACAAGGCAACACTAAGACATACTGGACAAACCATGCAACCACACACTCGCCTCTAAAGGCAATTTAGAGAAACCAATTAACCTGGCCTGGATATTTTTTGGTCATTGGAAGAAGTCAGTGTACCTGGAGACAACCGACACATGAATGGAGAAACAGGCCACAGGTGGATTTGGACCAAGGACCTTCTTACTTCAAGATAGCGGGGTGAACAACTCTTTGACCATGCATTCCCACTTTCCATCACAGTTGTGCAATTTGTAAGAATACGTTACTTTTAGACCATAAATGAAACTCACCAAGATTAACTAAGAAAATGTCCCACTTAATCATTTAATCGGTTACGTGTATTATCTCTTTGTGTACAGCTACATTTGGAACATTTGGAAGCAACTTTAAATTTCTGTTTCTGAATGCCTTTTATAAAAACTAATATGACTTGGATTTGGGGATTTATCTACTGCATGATCAAACTTTGCTTTCTTTCACAGAGTATGCACCATTCTCCATTTTTAGTTTCTTTAGATACATGTTGATGTTACCGTACCACTTCTGAATAAACGTAAGGAAAAGGAAGGTAAAGTTTAGTTTCAGGCAGATGCCACTGAAATATTTTTACAACGGATCACTTTGTGCACAAACTAAACACGCTACGCTGGCATAAAAATACATTTGAAATCTCAAGAAAAAAATGAGAAGAAGAAAGGTAAACAAAAACAAACAAGAGAAATATAAAAAGTTACAAAAATAAACTTAAATTCAAAATGATCTACAAAGCATTGTAAGTATTTCACCCCCTATAATTACAGTAACTTGTTTATGCATAATTTCTTCCTTTGAAGTTAGTTAAGCTGAAACCAGTCTAACCAACATGGCATACTGTTAGTGAAAGCATGTTTATTTGACTCTACATGTCTACATCTCTACACGTTACTGTAGACTTGCCAACAGGGAAAAGGTATTTTTAGCTGAGTAATGCCTCCAGTGATGCATTGACGATGTGTTTGCAGGTTGGCTCACTTTGTCTTGCTACAAGGCTGGTTGCCTTGTGCTCAGATCTCAGGTGAGCAGAGGCCTGGAATTACTCATCCTGACAGGCACATCTGGCGCTACTTTCTCTGTCCTATTGCCCTCCACTCTGCTCCTGCACACAGAAACTGCTTTGGTTAAACCACAGAGGGAAGGAGTTACGGTAATAGTGGCTATGATAATAACATTATTGTTGGTTATTAATGAGATGGGGAACAGACAGTTTACTCAGGAGAAATATGCTTATGAACGGTGCTTTGAGCAACCAAACTATTGTTGCGGCATACATTTTTCTCAAGCTTTGTCCTACTGACTGATAGCTGATTAATGCCAGGTGCAACAAGCATTAGGCGAGCTGGCTTCTCTTTCTACACTGTGGGTTAAATCAGTGCTCTTCAGGAGATAAAATCATAAAATAAATCATGCAAAAAAGGAGATTTAGAATCAAATCTGTTCAGAATTTGGTTGTGTTATGAAAAAGGTGGCTTTAAATGTGAGAATTTTAAAGAACCTTGCAGTTTTCAGCAGCTAGATCTCTGTCTTCCTGAGCTTTTTTGTTTTCTTTTGTCTTTGCAAGCTGTTTGAAGAATCTATCGTTTAGCAAGCTGAGGTGGTCCCAAACCTTGTGTTTAGTACTGATTTTAACAGCAACCATCAAGACAGCATTCATCTGGTTCCTATTGAACCTAGGAAGTGTGGGTCACAGTTCAGGGCAATATTTAGGCTAATGGAATGATCCCAAACATATTAAATTTCAAAACAAAAGCTGAAGGTGTCCGCGAGAAGCTTGCAATCACACCTCCAAATGTAAACAAATACTTTTGAGACTCTTACATATGCCAACATCTGTGGTAGGCCTCCAAATTCCTGCTCAGGGAGAAGAGTCCAATCTAATGGAGACAGGAGACATTAACATGAGTGAGCACTCAGCTGCGGCACATAACAGTCAAGAGCTCAACGTTTGTGGGGCACAACACCACAGGAGTCCATGATGGGAAAATCAGCCTATGTGGATTCTCACTGAATGTCGTAGTTGAAGAAACTTTATAGTTGTGTGCAGATTAACTTACACACACCAGCCCAACATTCATTCCTTGGTAAACACTTGATTTTAGAATACATTCCAAATTCAGCTCAAAAAGTTCACCCTATGCTTACAGACACTTAATTGTAAAGAGATATTACCAGATCAACAGTAAGGAACATTGTATTTTTACATTTAACTTCTGTTGTAGAAAGTATTTACTACATTAAAGATTTTTTTTTTCTTTTGGTCACTTAAATATTTCAATTTAAATTTTAAGCAAAGGTTACGAGAGTAAAGTATAAACCTGGCACCTTTGTTAAATTGTCAGTTTGTTGCAATAAACCACATTTATTTGGGTTCAGTTTAATTCACTAACCCTTCACTTCCAGATTAGTAGAACTAGGAAATCATTCAAATAGAACCTACAGTATATGAAACATGAAGTTGGCTAAAAGATCTCAAAAAACAACAAATCTTTTCCAATCTGAAGAAATGAAAGAATAGCTGGGAAATAACGTCTTTGATATCTGTCACTCTGGAAATGGTCACAAAGCCATTTCGTAGGCATTGGGACTTCAGCAAACAGTGAGTGCCTTTCTTCACTAACAGCAAAAACATGGAACAATGGGGAACCTTCCATCGAGTGGCCTGCTTAATGAAATGATTGATTACTGATCCAGAATATCACAAAAGAATCCAGAGCAATATTTAAAGCACAGCAGGCCTCACTTGCTATATAACTATAAAAAAGAAGAATATTCTGTGTACTCATGAGACAAAAGTGGAAGAGCTGTGTCCTGTCCTAGCACACCATTTAAGAAAAACTGAAACTAAAGTTTAATGGTGGTAGTTTGATGCTCTAGGGCTGTTTTGCTACTTCAGGATCTGGATGACTTGCCATAATTGACGAAACCCTGAATTCTGCTCTCAAGCATAAATTCCTAAAGGAGAATCACTGGTCTTTAAATCACACATTTGGGACCTTAAGCTCCATTGCAGTTGTGTCAATGATCCCAAAAGAACAGTAAGTCCAAGCCAGAATGGCTCAAACTAAAACCCAAACAAAGATTCTGGTATGGCTATTTTGTGTCCAGACTTAAATCAAATTGAAATGCCGTCATTACTTTAAACAGGTTGTTCATGGTCAAAATCATTTTGCAAAGTAGAGGACAATAATCTTCCTCTGCACCAATGTGAAAGGTTCCTCTGTTATAGCCAACTTAGTGGCCATAACAAAGGCGGCACATTACCAGGTTGGTACAGTTATCATTTTCTCTTAATAGATAAATCAATAATGTGGTAAACCACAAAATACCAGGTACAGAGAAATCTGTCAAAAACTTGATACTTGCATGTGCGTGATAAGTGTTTTCACTATGGCATAAAATCAGTCATTGCATTTAATTGCACCACTGTAAACATGTTTTGATTTCAGTCTTAAGGTGACAAATAGACAATTGAGCAATTCAACAACTTCTCCAGGGAGTGTTGTATTCAGTAGACTCACTTTAGCTCTGCTGCTCTCGCCTCTTTAAATGGCTTGTCTGCAGCCTCGGGCAACTTTACACAGCGCTTGTTAACTCATTGAAGAGGCTGCTGAATGACAGTGCAGACTGCTGCAACAGCTTGCACATAGGGAAACATGAGATAAGGCAGGCAACTTAAATTGCTCCAACAGAAAGACACAAATAAATCAGACACTATAAAATAGTTTAGTGGATTTATACTTTTAGATTTGAAGAAGAGGCAAAGGATTTTTAAAATGCACCTTTAAATATTCTCTGTGCCAAATTGACCCAGAAATATCATAGCTGCAGCTCAGAAATGAACACAACAGAAGGGTTAAAACAAAGAAATTCATTAGAATGTCTGTCGTCAAGTGATTCTAAAGAAATTTATTCAATGGATGTTTTGTCCAAAACATGCAAACTCCATGCAGGAAGAGAGAGAAATAGAAAGACCCCAGATGGAGAGTTAAACCCAGAACCATTTTGCTGCAAAACAGCGATCCTCATTTCCCAGTATTTAAAAGAAGAAGTCAGAAAGCAAACAAATGTTTATTTGTACAGCCCTTTTTAAACTTATGGTAACCATGGTAGACACCAGACAATACAGCTTCCAGAATCTATGCTATAGTTTCTGTACAAAGAGCACCACAGATATTACTGTAGAGCTAGTCGAGCATAAAGAATGACAGGGATCAAGAACCAGAAAATCCATGAGTTACACATGGTTTCTATTATCGTCATATGATTCCAAATGAATCAAAAGAATCAAAGTTACAACTGCTTTGTGGGTTTCTCCCAGCCAGGTCTTTAGACAAACTGTACAACTTTGCCGACTGCGCTGGTCTGCACCTGATCCTGGGGCTCAACGCACTGCACAGAAACCCAGACAACTCCTGGAACACATCCTCCACACTGAGCCTGCTGAAGTACGGTGCTGGAAAGAAGTACAACATCTCCTGGGAGCTGGGCAACGGTCAGTACAGCAGCATACCACATGCTGCCTTGTCAGTAGTCATTTAACAGATTGTTCTCTGTAGTAAAATGTACGTCTTTGGTTTTTTCTTTACCTCATCTACTGAAGAGTTGCCAAGTTTGATATATGATTTTCAGAAATCTCTGCCTCTCTTGGTGGCACGTTCCTATTAAAAGCATAAAGCAAGTGAATACATATTTTCCTTTTATTAGGTGTGTCTACTTCCAGCATTTCTACATTTCAATTACAGTCATCTTTGCAAACCATTTTCCCAGGATTGATCAGAGTGTGCAAAAGTGTTCATTCCATTTGAACATTTTCAACTTTTATTTATTACATTGCAATCACAAACTTCAATATATTATGAGATTCTATGAGATACTTTGACACAAAGCAACCAGCAAACATGAGATTAAACTAGAACAGATGATAACTGAATAGAATATTAGAAAATCTCGCAATTACTATATTGTTGGTAGCAGGGGCGTAACTACATACTTTCTGAGGTGTATGCGAACTAGGGCTGGGCGATGTATCGAGTATACTCGATGTATCGCGATATTTTCAATTTACGATCGTTAAAATGGCTATATCGCAACCATAGAGTATAAATTGTTGTTCAGTTTATAAACTTTCGCTGTCAAATTCATTGCGAGTATGGTTTATCGACACCCTATGAATGCATCACTAGTCTCTCCCCCCTCCCAAAATTTTCTACAAATCATGCTGCGCGGAGAAAACAGACAACATGATGACAGCAGAGTTTGAGGTGAGCGGCTGAATGAGACGGTAACTGAAGAGGAATCAGATGAACTCGCTTAGTTCTGAAGAGAAACAGCGCTGAATCAATAGTTTGGCAGTGGTTTGGATTTTATATGGAGGATGTCGAACAAAATGAGGTAATTTGCAAAACATGTTATCAAAATATTGCCACAAAAAGTTGTACCACAAATTTATTTCACCGCCTAATCGGATTATTCTTTTACATGCCGATTATATTTCGTTAAAGTGAAACCTGGAGATGTAGGTATGATTCATTTAGTGATATGGGAATAATAACTCAAAACCACTCATTCTATTTTATGTCCTCTGTCGTCTTTACGATACACGCAGACTCGTTGCCACAGCAACTGACAATAACGCAACTTTATGTATTAGGATTCAGAATGAAAAACACTCAAACATTTCCCCCACATGTAACATTTTGTTACATGAACTGTAACGAACAGTTCATGTTCGTTACATCAACTGTAACGAACATTCAGTTTGTAACAGTTTTATGCTTTTAGGCTTGATGTGTATTTTGCTTTTATTAATAAATGATCGCTGTGGTAGATTAGCTGCCGCTACTATTAGCCACGCTAACACAGAGGTGGTTGATTAGCTAATTTAACCACCTGCTTTATTGATGCTCTGTCAATTTGTGTGTAGGTCGCATTTTTATTTTTAAGCTGAACCAAAACACACCTTATTCCACAACACAGCTATATAAGTTTGTCAAAGTCAAGCATAACTGACCTACTCCCCTCTCCCTCGCTATTTTTTTTCTTAGTTAAAACTTATTTCTCACATTATCTAGTCATAGTGTATATAGTCCATAGCAAAACACTGCATCCATTTTTATGTGAGCTTACATTTAAGTCTAGCAGGAAAATGGGAGCGGGAACTTGCGTGGGTGACATTATGCTGCAAGGAGTCTACCTTAAAATAACATTGGCGCTCATTTAAGAATATCGTGAGATGTATCGTGAATATATCAGGATATTAGATTTTCCTCATATCTCCCAGGCCTACTCTCCAATTAGTTTCAGTAAGCTGGAGGAATGGGCCAACATTGCAGCAACGATGTGTACCAACCTTGTGAAGACTTACAGAAACCGTTTGACCTCTTTCATTGCCAACAAAGGATATATTACAAAGTATTGAGATGAACTTTGTTATTGACCAAATACTTATTTTCCACCCTTATTTTTAAATAAATTCTTTAAAAATCAGACAATGTGATTTTCTGATTTTTTTTTCTCATTTTGTCTCGCATAATTGATGTCTACCTATGATGTCAATTACAGGCCTCTCATCTTTTTAAGTGGGAGAACTTGCACAATTGGTGACTGACTAAATACTTTTTCCCCACTGTAATTTTTCTTTCATATTACAGCTCTTCACTACTTTCTGTTAGTCTATCAATAAAGCTCATGTTGTGGGTATAAAGTCAGGAAGTGTGGACAAAATTTAGGGGAAGGCAAAATTTTTGAAAAATACTGAGATTTTAGATGAGGATGTTTGAAGAGGTCGACTGCAGAAGATGTGTATTTTTGTTTACCAGCTATCCGCACTCGTAGTGTGGTTGGATTTAAGATCTCTCGGTTGCTTCTGTCAGGGTCGACTCGTGGGGTTAGGATCGGGTATCTTTAGGAGATATCCCATCTGTCGCCAGGCTCCTTGGTCTTTGAATGGTTTGGGGATTTCTGAGCTTGGGCTGTGTTTGGAGTTCCTGTCAGGAAGAAAAATGAATGAGGGTCAGTTGCCTGTTAGTAGAGATAAAAATCTAAAGCTTAAATTTGTTCTTCTAAATCTTATATGCCATGAAAAGAGAACTCTCTTTTGTCTTTGACACTGTTCCTTTCAACAAAGCGGTAAAATTGACATAAGTTAAGCTTCATATCTTTTTGTCTTTTTTATATCTGAACACTTTAATATTCAGAAAACACTGAACACATACTATGACAGAGGTTAAAAAGGCACTTCTAATGCATCATTTAAACACAAAAAGATTACTTTCATTACACTAATACATTTTTGACTTTGTAGCAGTTTATGGGTAAACATTCTGGTTCATTGAAGGATAACAGGAGAAATGTTTTACGGCTGTATGACTCATATTTCTTTATCAATTTCATAAGCAATGGATCTCTGGATAGGAACTTTTATTTGAGCCGTAGCCGGAAAGTATCATGCAAAATCCATTCATCTAAAGGTTTAGAAAATTTTAGTGAGGACTTGAACCGTAGCGAAAGCAATAATTTCAAGCAAATCATCCACGCAGCACAGACACTGAGACAAATTTATAGGGGTTGAATGAAAGGCAAAGAATTGTCTGAGCGATTAAACAGCAGTAGGTCTGCAAAAGCTTAACGTTCCTCCTTTTTGGGCAAACCGTTTCCTTCGGTCTTTGTTTTAATGAATGTGCAAGGCCACCATGTGTGCTCGGCCTATTCCCCTGACACTGCATCCATCGGTCTACATTACGGCGAATTGCCCAATTACCTCTCCTCAACCCCACTCTTTTTTTACTGGCAGTTGGATACTCTAAGATAGCAAGATTTGACTAGAACAACAATATTCCCTGCCCCCTCCCTACTGCTTCTTGTACAAACGCTGGCTCATTCTGGTCCATCTCCTTTTTCCAGAGCCTAATGCCTACCGAAGCATGGTGGGTTGTGCGGTCAACAGCACCCAGTTGGCTCATGACCATGCCAAGTTGCGGACCCTCCTGCAGTCTGTACGCTACTACAATCGAGCTCACCTTTATGGCCCAAACGCTGGACGACCGCGGAAAAATGCAGTCCTCCTGCTGGATGGGTGAGTAGAACTGGCCCAGATTCCTCTCCTTGTTAGGCTGTCCTGTTGGCGGGGAGGAAAGAGGAAACATAGTGGAAAGTATCTCACTGCAGTTTGAGACTTTATGGAGCTTCACTCAATTCGATACACCCCGCCACCTCCTCACACACACGCATACACACTCACACAGTAGACCTTAGTGTTTATGAATTTCCACTCTTTGGGTTTCAAGGTCTTAGCTCCACTTATACCATGTCAACCTAAATAAAGTGTCAGCTGACTGATAATGTGAAGGCACAATATCCCACCTGCTGGTTTCAGCCAGAAGCTGCACCAGCTTTAGCTTCACACCGACTGCTTATTTAACAGCACCCTCCCAACTGCAGCCTGCAACAAGAAAATGTAAATAGACCGCTTGACCGTCTTACTATTAGAGGAAGAAAACTTTGTTTTTTGTATTTTCTGTTTCCACTTGTTCAATAATATTTTCTTATCATCTAGAAAAGTAAACTGAGAAGAAAATGTACTTGAGTGAAGATTTTGAAGCAATGAACTCTACTTCCATAAGCTCTGCTCTAGCAGCACAATGTTATTGTTGCAATGATTACCTTTTTTGCTTTTTCCTCAGATCTTATAGGGTTAATCTGCTTTCACTCAAGTTTTTAGCAATACACAAACTGTTTACTTTCAGTTCAGTTAATTCAAGTAGCGTTAGTTTGCAACAAATTTCTGATATTTCTGAAGAGGAAGTGAATTAAATGTATACAGTTTTACTAAAAAAGAGTGATACCCTCTTTTCAGTGATATGTGAATTCCATTTTTCTTGGGGTCTAAATGTGATACAACACTTATCCACTCCTCAAAATGATAGCACAAGAGTACCTTCAACTATTCAGATGTATTTTTGCACTAAAAGACATCTAAGAAAAAGCTCTTCTGCCTGCCTCAACACACGTTACAGATCATTTTCCATAGATATATTGATAAGTGATGTTTTAAAGTCTGTTATGAAGAGGGCAATAAAAACAACACATGCTTGTGAAGGTTCACAGATATTTTTATGTGTCTGTATTTCTCAGGAAGACACTATTCCTAACTGTTCTTAGAGCACACATTTTGATAAAAAACAGAAAACATAATGTTACAAATATAGTTCTGCGAGTTTTCATCTTCCTAGTACTCAGGTTTCTCACAGTATGGAAAGCGTTAAGAGCTCCATAATAGCTTAACTATGCCACAGTTTAAAAGATGTATACTCCTGTATGCTTTACATGCGTTTTCTCTGTAATGTTTGAGCAAATTATTGAGCAACAATCCAAACGTGGAGGTTAATTGTAGGACGTGATGAAGAGCAGAGAGCTGGAGTATTTGTGGGTCACTGGTGTCATATTTAACAAGCGACATTTCTTGTCTGGTTGACACTGTTACGAGGCGGGCAGCTCTAGTGTTTGACATCCCGTGTACTCTCCTGCTTTTAGCAAATAAGATTAATTTGATTCTGAATGACTCAACAGTCCAAATATCAGATCGGCAAGACTAAACAAGACACAGTGGTGAAAGTTGTGTTTTTGTGACAAGATGTTTGGAGACACATTTCAAGGTATGTCTGGTGTGTTTTCAAGCCCCAAATATGGAGCGATTTGGTTCAGGTGAAAACGTGCACAGATGCAAAGCCTCAGATGTAGTAAGGCAGATAGCAGGAGGAGCTTTGTTTATGTTAGTTTCCAGGATAAGTATTTCAGAGAAGTAGAAATGGTTCACAATATATTTAAACATTTTAAAAGATCTTATTGCTGTTGTGAGTTCAACCTCATTAATCTACTGTAAGAAGCACGCTGAAGGAAAACAGAGGTTGGCTTAACTTGAACCCTGATATAAGATTAATGTCCGTGAAAAGTCCTTGTAAACCTCAAACTGGAACTGCAAATTTAAAAGGTGTTTCTAAATCTCTTTGCCAAATAAGTTGTTCATCTTGCTATAAAGCTATAAAAATGCTTTTATTACTAATAGCAAATTATCTTTCGGATTTCAACGTGATCAAGAGCACAAATTGAACGATTGTTTTGAGTTATCAGGAGAAAAGGAAACCAGTTTTGTTGTGGACTTTACGTTTTTGCGCTTCACTCGAGCAATTATATTGGTTAGTATTTATGTCACTGTGACCAAATGAGTCTTTGATGAGTCTTTGTCAGATGAGTCTTTGTGTCATCTGACCATAAAGACTTTCTGCATAAAGCCAGTTGTTTTTTCCACTTGGAGAGCTGCAATTGAGGCTCTCTCTTTAATGTGTTGATTTCAAAACAGATGTTGAACTTTTGATTCACTGTGCTTAAAAGTCAAGTTCATGCAAAGAAACAATGAAATTAAAATGTGGGAAACCATTGAGTAGTCAAATACATGTCCAGTAGGATTCACAAACTCTGCAGCTCATAAAATTTGTACTGTTTTTAGATTAGAGAAAATGCATAGTAAATTAACATTAGTACACCCAATGTGAACGCGTGTGTGTATTTTATTTTAATCATTGAATATATGTATATACAAATTGCAATCTCAGTTCTGTTATAGTTTCAAATGTAGAGACATCTGAAACTGTTATATCAGAGTAGTAGATAATAGTTTGGAATAAATTGCCTGTTATTTAAATAAAGAGTACTTTTTCTATATTAAATAACCAATTAAAGAATGTGTGTGCTTCTTCTAGAACCTAATTTCTACATTAATTATTAAAAAAACATTGTTTGGCTTGTTAACTGAATATTTTTAACAAGCACTTATTTTCTATGCAGGTTAAAATAAAGATTTTTGATTAATGTTAGCCCAATTAGTAGACGATATTACATGATGTATTATCATATCACACATTATTTCATCCACCAGTCTTGATGGTTACAGTTGAATGTAGCGTACAAATGTTTAACAATTTTTATACTGTTATTATAAGAGATAAAATATTATGTAACTGTTTATTTTCTAAATTTCAGGTTCATGAAGAATGCTGGCTCAATTATAGATGCTGTTACGTGGCAACAGTAGGTATTTTACCCTTTTTATCTCTATTTTCTATTCAATGAATGAAAAGATGAACAGAAAATGCCTGGAGTCTTCTCAAGGAATGCACAACAAGCCAAATATTGCAACATTAATTATTTTAAATAGCCACTATAAACAGAAAAGAAGCCTGAAAGTGTTGAAAACGAATTCCACCTGCTATTAGTATGATCCACGTACAAATCTTTTCAAGCGTTTTCTACCAGATAATATTTTTCTCTACCTGAAGACATTTGAACATTTCTGGAAAAAGACACATTCACCTTGTGCTCAGGCAAACCAAAGGTAACTGTGAGCAGCCATCAAGGTGAAGGTCAAGTCTGATTAGTAAAATTTGTAAGAAATGGAAGGTGGAGGGGCTGTCAGTAAGACTTGAAAAAACACCACCCGCACGGTTAAAATCAAACCATATGCTCTGGTTCATTCCCTTTGTCAATTAGCCCCTTTTACACTCAAGGTCCAGATTCCAGTCCAACCGTGCTGTGTGACAGAAACTCTGACCTCTATAAAAGAAGTCAACCTAACAAAAGTCGAGCACACTCATTAACATGTCTACAGCTCAGGTTTTACACCATTGCAGCTGTCTGAATTTGTTTTTAATTGGATATAGTAGGAGAGAAACTCAGTAGTCAATATGAACTGGATATTGACTAAAAGAGTTGGATTTGGGCATCTTCACTTGACAGTTTACCCGGAAGTGTTTTTTATGCTCTGAGTGATGAAATATCTTAAGCAAGGCAATTTTATTTGCATGATGCATTTTGAGCAGCAAGGCAATTTAAAGCACTTTATATAATTAGAAGGAAAATAAAACAAACTAGCAAAAGATAAGGAATACAAAAATATTACATTAAAGTGGGAAAGTAACAGAAAACAATGTCGGGTTGAAAAGCAGGTTACACTTTATGACATTTCAGTTCCTTATTAGAGGTAATTCTAAATGAATGACTTTTAGCCGTGATTTAAAAGTTCCTCAGTGTTTCAGCAGTTTTACAGTTTTATGGAAGTTTGATCCAGATTAAAGAAGCATAAAAATTAAGTGTTGCTTCTCTCGAGACCTGAACCAGAAGATTTGAGTTGTCCACAAGATTGATACAATAACACCAGTTCTTTAATGTATTCCTATTCTAAGCCATTCAGTCATTTATAAACTAACATGAGTATTTTATGTCTGTTTTCTGAAATACAGGGAATCAATGTAATAATTTTTGAACTGGGTTGATGTGCTCTGCTTTTGTAGTTGTAGTGAGAACACAGGCAGATTGTTTGTCTTTGAAGGTTATTTTGTATCTGTATTTAGATATTTGAGAATCTTGTCTCATAGGAAGGAGGATATTTAGTAATTTTCCTTTTAATTTTTCTCTCTTAAGTTGGCCTGTATTTTCCTGTTTACTTGGTTTGATGTTATCAGAAAACACTTCTGTCAAGATTTTTTTTTAGAGCAGGACATTTAGGTAATGGTAAAAATATAGCAGATTTGCAACTTTGTCATAAGTTCATTGCTGAGCAAGTCAAGAAGTGGAGGTTTTCTGTTTTTAAATTGCAAAATGCTTTTCAGAGGACCTAGAAAGATTTTAGCATGCCAGGTTGAAGAAAAACCACTGAATGAATAACCCTTCCTGCTGCACTTCATTAAAAAGAGACATGCTGGGCTGGAAAAAAGTGGGAATCACCGCATGAACTAGAATGTTTGCTTATATTCTTTCAATAATTCTAGGCCAGATTTTATAAGAACTATGGCACAATTAACTAACCTGGAGAAGAAAACATCTACTTATTTCGTTTTTTTATTATTTGCTCACATCAAATTAAAAATAAGAACGTATTTATGGAAGCAATAAAATGGTGCGGTCATTTATTGCCGTGCCTTGCAAAAGCAATCATTGTTTCAATCAACTTTTTCACATTTTTCATGTCACAACCACAAAATTTAATGTCTTTTTATTGCAATTTAATGGACTCAACCAAATTGGAACATAAATGATACCTTTCTTTCAAGATTTTTTACAATTATAAAAACTCATGTGTTCTCAAGTATTCAACCCCCCTCTGTGCACGTCTTTTGAGATATAATTCCTGTTACAGTGTTTCAGAAATGAAACACCTTGTGCATAGTTGGGTTGCTTTTTTATCTTTCGTGAGATTCTAATCTGATTTTTATTCAGAAACAAACCATTGTCGAATAAAAATAATTTTAAATTTCAATATACGGTGGGTATAAATGATTTTAAAGTAATCTTATCTCCACCCATATTCCTTTAAACCAGAGGTTCCCAAAATGTGGGGCTTGCCCCCTTGGGTGGGCGCCGTGCCATTGTGGGGGGGGGCACGGTATGGAAAAAAACAACGATGAACTCTGTGTGCGCTCATCGTTGTCTCTCTCTACCCCCCCCTCACTGCTTCAAACGCTCCACAACTTTATCCCTGTCTGTAGTGTTCTTCATGTAGTGTACTTCATGATTCAGTTCATCTAATGTTCTCACAAAAACTTCACTCCATTTTAAAATAGTTGTTGTTTTTATACTGAGATTAAATTGTGAATTGGTTTCACTTTATTTAATTTAGGAGTACCTAATATTTTTTCAAAACAGTCTTCAATATCCTTTAGTTTTTGATGGTCCATCACATGAAATACCACAATGTATTTGTGTTTGTATGTGTAACATGACAGGGTAAGGATAAAAAAAAAGGTTAAAGGGAATGAAAAACTTTTGCAGTGAATGTTTTGTTCTTTGTTGCTTATTTGTCCAGTCTGGTAAGCAGTTTTTGTCTATTCCAAACTGTTGACACGGATTGGGAATTGAACCTGGAAGTTTAGATATTTGAAATAACACTTCTTCAGCAGTGGTATTTGTATTACCCTAAAAGCAGCAGTGTTGGGCTGTCCCCTCGGTCCACGCTGACAAACCTCAGCAGCTACATGATAGATTGCCATGAAGCTTTTTACAAACACGTAAAATCCCCAGAGGTTGAGTCCTAGTGTTGGTTCCATTACTTTTCCTCCAACAGTGCCATGAGGTTGACATTTGTGGTTTTAGACTAACATATACTTCAATCAAACACTTAACTACACCCAGGCCCTCTAAGCATATATACAATCAGCTCTCTTACCTACAGGGGCTGCTTCATGGTGAGAGATTTCTAACAGCCAAAAGTGTGAGACCTGGCAGCTAGCTGTGAAAATATGAGTGAGTAAAGCAAAGGAGACAAATTTACCCTTTTGCAGGAGAGTCGCTGTTTAGATGCCCCTGAGCAAAGCACATAATGTTAGCCTAACTGTTCCAGCTGTGGTTATCAGCAGCAAAAACATCTGTGTGAAGCAACCCTCTCACTGTTAAACATTACCTTACTAAGAGGTGTACTAAAATGGACCATAGCCTTAAACATATAGTACTTCTTTTGCTTATTATGTGAATCACAGCTCAAATTACATGTTTCTGAATGTGAACTGGATCCGTTTGTCTAGTAAAGCTCCTTAAAATGAGATTGCTGTAAGTTGGTGCTATAAAAATATATTGAATTGAAATGGATTGAAATGAATCACAAAAAATAATCACTTTTACTATTTGTTGTGATTCAAAGTAAAAAAAATAAAAAATTAACAAAATGACACAATAAAGACCTGAGTTGCTTTACTTCTTGTAGACACGCTGCATCTTAGAGAGCTTTCACTTTTTTATTGCAGATGCACTATTAAAGAGATGGTAAGGAGTTGTGGCTTTTTAGCTCACAGAGGGGCTGTAAATTTCCTGGTGGTGTTCCTTTGGGGGGGAGATATATCCTTTTGTTGTTGGGTGATGATACATTAAGCTGGTAATAAGCCTCAGCTGCACAGTGGTACACAAGAGAACACATCCTCCTCTCTGTGTATCTGTCTTCTTAGTCACATCAGGTGGATGTTTCCTGACAACTAGATTGTTCAAGATTGGTTAAGTGACCTAATTGAGTGGTCGCCTCACCACAGCAGGTAATTGTAGTTTCTTTTTTGTTTGTTTGTTTGCTGCTGTTGGTTGTTTATTGTTTAGCCCATTAGCTGAGCTTTACAGCCAGCTACTCTTCCTGAGCCCCATCATTATAAACACACATCATACAATAAAAAATCATTAAAATATATGACAGGTGATAAAATTAGCATATTTATCAATGTTGTAATTAATTACAGTTCAAACAATCATTTGCCTGTAAAGCTTTTATTATCTGACGTGGAGGGTGTTCTAACATCACATTGGAACAAAACAATCTTTACAACTATACAACTTTGGTAGCTGTTTTAACAAGTGCTGGTATAACATGCTACTACTATTAGTTTTTTACACTTCATTTCAGCTTTGAACACAAATCAGAGAAAAACATCGGCAGAGAAAAACATTGACTTAGTTATCTTTAAACCACTTTTCAACTAATTTGACTATATGATTTGAGTCATTGTTTGTTTGTAAGACCCATTTGTACCCACGCCTTGACTTCTTGGATGGATCAGCTTTGAGATGCTGATTCAATATTTCCACAACATCTTATTTTCCATTGCTACATATCTTGTAAAGTGTGCCAGTCCTACAAACCCCACACAAAATGGTGCTGCCATCCCTGTACTTCACAGTTAGGATGATGTTCTTGGGCTTTCAAGCTTTTCCATTTTTCCTGCAAATAAAATAATTATTATTATGCCCAGTCACTTGACATATCTCCAAAACTCAATGTTTTTTGTTGTGTTCATTTGCAAATATAATAGTTCTTCAAAGAAAGTAGAAATAAGAAACTGTAATAAAAACACTTTTAGCTGATCCAAAAAAGGAAAAGTTCAGCCCGATTTAATTTAAGACAGTGAGAAAATCTTTTTCTTTTTATACATTGTAAGAGCATGTCTGGTTTCAACTATGTTTCCATTTTTGGCTCTATTTTTTCTTCCATCCTTGGTTTGATTGCATTGTATCTGTTCCTGTACCATTTTTGTGTTTTAGGACAGCACTGGATTGTCAGTGATCCACCTTTGATGGCACTTTGGAGAGAGCTGTGTAAAACAAGCTGACCAAGTGGATTTTTGTCTGTAAACATTCAGATACAGTGGTATTCACTGTTACATTTTAATGAATACCAACCAGTAGAGTAGCACCACACAATGCTGCAGAAACAAAGGATTTGTTTTTGGTTTTCCTTCAACTGTCGTACTCAATAAACCAGCAATGATTTTGTCATTTCTGGTTAAAACACCAAGTCAAATGTTTTATATCCTTTTTAATGCTATTTACTGACAACCATAAGTGTTAAGCTAAAACATGTCATATTGAAATTTTAAAAACCAGTCACTTTTTTTTGCTTTGTTCACATGTATGATGGGAATTTTTTTTTTCTCTGTGATCTGGCCTGAAGAATTATTGTGAGTGCTCTGGAAAGATGAAAGGATAGCCAAATAACTGGTATGACTTAATCCCTGCATTGTTTACAGTTTGAGGCCAGGAGCTTGGGGCCTTTCCAGTGCTATGAGGAAAATTTCAATGAGTCTAAGCTCAGATTGCAACACTGCCTCACCCTGCACGAACTAAATGCAGCTCTGTTCAAATTACTTTCACTCACCTGTTTGTCATTTCCACAGATTTTCCATGACAGGTTTTGTAGACATTCGACAAGATTTTATTGTCTTGTTGTCTGTTTACTTTGGCATTTAGGTTGAAATAGTTTCCCAAACCCTAATTAATTTTTTGGGGGGAAATGAATTAAAACATTATACCTGTAACTTGTAGTACATCTGAAATGAGCTGATCTTTTTGCTTGCAATGTGTTTTCATGAAATTATGAAAATCACATCCTCTTAACAGTAATGTTTTTATAATTTATATTCAAAACAACGTGTAAACAAAAATAGAAACACACTTTGGCTTTGGTGAATTGAACAGATGAAAAAGACAATTAGAAACATATTTATGACAAATTCCCATTGCTTTGCAAACTCACATTTGCTTATTCTCTCATATTACATCAAATAATGTGACTGTATTGCATTCAAATTTGATATGATAGATTAACAGAGTTGTGGATATTTATGAAGGAAAGAAAAAGCTTATGTATTGAAATAGAAAAAAAGCTGCTTAACCTTGCAGTGATGCGGGAGTCTCCACCTGACCTGTGGACCTCTGCAACTCCTCCAGAGTTAATGCTTCTTGATGCTTATTTAGGTAAAGAGACACTTCTTGACAGGAAGTTTAGTTTAGCCAATCTTTTTCCATTTTTGTTGGATGGTTTGTATTAAAATAAAAATAAACAGACTCAGTTTAATAATTCACTTGACATGTAAAAGCATCTACACTGGAATCTATTTAAAGTTACCGGAGTAAATTTGATTTAGTAAAAAATCCACTGCACACTTGTAACATTTTTGTGAAAAATGTTGAAAACCATACAACTTTTTCTTTACTTCTACTTATCCACTCCTGTGTTCATATCAATGCATAATGCATTGATATGAAGCTGTAATGTTACACAATGTGAAAAAAGTTAATGCATTTGCTAGGCAGTGTATGTGCTGGTGTATCTTTATGGTAGCTGGAACACAAACTATAGACTGCGTGTACGGCTCTCTTATTTTCTTTCTTTGAACTTTTGAAAGAGATTTTGGAATAGCTTTTGGTCTGCCCGCAGGGAAATCTTACACAGATCTTTGACTCTAACTTTCAACAAAATCCACTCTCATCATGGTCTTTTAACATCATTTTTCATTTTCCCTTTTTCTTATGTCTTTATCTGTTTGCATACGAGATCACTGCAGATGTTTTTCTGCATTGTTCATTCAGCAAAAATCCAGCACTTCCAGTTTCTCTGCAGATGCAGTCCAGCATTTTGACACGGAGCTGGACTGTCAAAGTGCTGCAGCAAAATTGACCGTGTCAGTTATGTCAGTGTCTGTTTATAGCAGTGAAGTTAACTGACATGTTACCATAACAACTTTAGGCCAATGAAAATGAGACTTCTTAGATTAGATTTTGAAGTGCTGCATCTGTGAGGTTGTGTAGTTTTTGCAGTTAAAACGTCACTGGTCAACCTTGTGAAATTTGTTTTTATGCCACAATACACCAAACATGAAGAGCCAGCTAGAGGAATAAGCAGATTATGTTGCATCCCTCAGGCCCCCTGCTGTGTTGGGGAACCTGCAGTATGCTTAAAATTGTGGACAGGATGACCGATTATGAAGGGCAAGAACTGCCACAACTCAATACATAAATCAATAAGTTATATTCTTTTGTACATGTATATGTTAATTGAAATATTAGAAAATAAATTATCTAAATTCAATTCACCAATTATTATTGAAAAGATTAAAAATCTTTATCTATTAAGATGTGATTTAGTTATGTCAGCATTTTATTGATGTTTCAATGGTTTCTGTGCATTATTATTACAAAATAATTTATGCAGTCATGATAAATTTGATTATACACCACTCGTATGACTTTAGCAGTGTTGTCCTTACTCATAAATGGATGCAATACTTTTTAGGAGCAAGAGTGATAATTTAATTAAATCATGAAATATTTTTTTAAATCCATCACTATGTAATTCAAATTAGAAATAAATATAGGAAAAACAATTAAAGATGAAAGGATAATTAAATATGTCCAGGAATAAAAATAGTTATTTTACAATTAGCTGGGTTTCTCCCAGCTAATTTCAGTCGGTGGGGCAAAAATGACTAATGTCATGGTTGATTTTAAGTGTCTGTTAACCAGTCAGTTGTTATTGTTGTTGACATTCTATTCATCCTAAGGTATGTATTTATTTATTTATTGTCTCTTGGTGGAAAATTCAGGACTAATTGTATTTATCTTAATTGTATTTGAATTAACAGACATATACATATTTATGTAACGTTTCTTTATTTATTGATTGTGACACCTATGGAATACACTGTAAATGTACATACTGTATGAATGTGCTAACAAAAAATATTCTTAGTGAAAATTAAGCTAACAGTCATTATTTGTTGCTACTTATTAAATAATCAAGTTTATTTGTATAGCGCATTTCAGCAAAGTGCTTTACATTATGAAAACACAAAAATGCAAAGTCATTAGCACCTAATTAACTTCTTTGTTTGTGTTGAAAAGTTAACTTTTAAAAAATGAAAAATGTGTTTCCAATGGTTTTCCTTTATAGCTCTGTATTATTTTTATTAGATTCCAGATTAATTTGGGCATCAAGCTCTTCTATAGCAACAGCTTTGCTATATCAGATTTAGATGCAAATCAATTTTATCTTTAAGATATAATTAGTAAAATGTAAAATGTCTAAAAAGAGTTCTTAACTCAGTTATTTACTGATCATTAATCTTAAGTGATTGAGCGAAAGAGAGGTACTCTTCCCTGATACTTTAAGGCAATCAGGCCCACCATGCTGTTTGGCCAAGTGACATGCAAGGTGTGAAAATGACTATATGGATACAACGCAAAAGACACATCAGAGGAATTGTGGTGGGACCGAGGCAACCTTGGGCCAGCTCTGCTAAGTTACAATACCAAGTAATTTGTCTTTCTTGTTGTTAATTAAGCTTGTTATAAACATATTTTTGATGACTTGAATTTTTCTGAATAAATGTTTATAATCAAAAAGCTGAAAATTTTATCATCTTCCTTTACATAATATAAAATTATTTAACACAATTTGGTATAATAATTGTGGAAATAAAGAGGATTGATACCAGAACCATTTTAAATAATCAATGATGGATTTAATTTAGTAGTTTAATAGTTTTAATGTAGTAAAAATAATCCTTTGGTAGATTCATTAATTTCTAGTGTTTTTTCTGTTTCTTGTTCAGTTATTTCATGGATGGCAGAGTAAAAAAAGCAGAGGACTTCCTAAAGACTCGTCTTTTGGACACACTGACAGAACAGATTGCTAAAGTCATCAAGGTACTGAATTTTCCTTTAAAATCCTAAATAATTATTGTGGATTACATTTTCTTTGTATACGTAGTCTAAAATTCTATGACGGACTTCCATTTTACGAAACCCCAAATTATATATCTGTATTTTATTTATCTTCTTTTGCATTTTATATAAAATTCATTTTTGTATGTTTCAAATATTCATGAACATTTTCTTTAGTCAACTTTTAATTTCTGTAAGTTAGATTTGCAGACCACGTCGAGGAAAAGATGTGAAAAGATAATTCAATTTATTTATAAAACGCCTTTTCTATTCCTTTGGAAAGGTTATGGTCAACATGAGCCTCTGCGCCAAATGTAATGATTTACAAAAGAGAAACAGTTCAGAGCCTGAGGGAAATGAAGCAACCATTCCCAGCACCAACATTCATAACAGAGATAGGTTTTCTAATATGGATCTCAACCTGGACCACATTTCATTCTAAGAGCTGGAAGGATAAATTATGTTCCTTGGCTTAATAGAACAGAGTAGAAAAGAATAATCTTTACAGTGATTATACTGGGAAACTCCTGGTATAAGCCTTTTCCCTTTTTGCAAATCTTCATCATATAAAGACAGATTGAGAACGGGTATACATACAAGTCATTTTTGTGCTTCATTTCATGCAAACATTGCAAATATTATTTAGTCAAAATGTTTCACATATACACCCCTGGTGAATGTGTATAAAGTTTTATTAACGTACATTAAAGTAAAAATTACTTGGTTTTATTACACCGGTGATTCGTTTTTACAAGTCTCTCTTACTTAACTTTAACTTGTTCTTTTACTCTGAATATGGTTAACTTCTTTTTCAGATAACTATTGATGCTTTGTAATTTCACAGCAAGTCTTCCATCCAAAACCTTTGTTGTGTTCACTTGCATTTTGTCGGCTCTTTACAGGTTGTTAACACACACTCTCCGGGGAAGAAGGTGTGGCTGGGTGGACTTGGACCAGCGTGGGCCGGTGGCATCAACAATCTCTCTGAGACGTATGCTGCAAGCTTTCTGTAAGTGGCATAATGCAAAAAATTAATTAATATTTCTATTTTATTTTCATTTAGTGCATTTTATTTTCCAACTCACTTACTAATATCCCTGTAATTTCCGCCCATTCCAGGTGGATGAACTCGCTGGGTGTGGCCGCTGTGCAGGGCATTGATGTGGTTTTGCGGCACTCGTTCTTTGACTATGGATACACACATCTTGTGGATCAGAACTTTAACCCTTTACCTGTAAGTTTTTCAGCTACACAAGGATTAAACATAATGCGCACTGTTTGGCCTTTCATCACAACAACAGGAGCGGACCAAGCTGATCCCAGTAGGCTCTGAAATGTTACTGGGCAAAGCCCAGTACTTCGATAGCACCTCTGGCTCTTTCCCGTGGGAGCTATTAGCTGAGATGAAAGGCGTTTAGTGGCGATGAGTGGTCAGACGCGGGGGCAAAATGCCATGTAACCTAAGCCTTTTATCAGGAGCTCAGGACAGTGTCAGCGCTCCCCTCTACCTTCATCGTAACTGTGTGCCTCTCTGTGTGGGACAGGCGGCCGCTGAGAGATCTGGAACATGAGACTCTGATATGCAGGGAGTTAGTCAAATAGCCTGCAACACTGTGTGGAGCTGAGGCAAGTTTTACTATGGTTTGGCCATGCAGGAAGAAAAATATACTAAATGTCTACGGCAGGCATCTTTAATTTTTGGGGACATCACTTCAAAACGAGTCATTTTTACATCTTAGGATAAAACTAATCTATATTTATTTGCAAGCTATACAAAATATAATATTGTCTTTAAATCTTAGCTTAAACAATGATTAAAAAATCTGATGGATTTATAATCTTTGTCAACTGTTTTTTTTTTTTTTTTTTTTTTGCTTTAGTCGTTAAAATCTTTATTGGAAATACCAAAAATCCCTTTAAAATTGCAGATGGTATTTTCTATCTGTTAAATTTGACTTATGTTTGATAGCTCAAGCAGGAGTTTGCTTACTTTCCTCTAACTAAGATGTATCAATCAATCAAGATGGCCTCATTTTGCTTTCCTTCTTGTTTCCATTATTTTTCTGGGAATGTTGAGCTCCCGCTAGGATCACAATGCTTTTAACATTGCTGGATGTCTGATGGCTGTGCAAGCCTACCTGCTGAGAGAATTCACTGCAGGGCCAACCTGTCCTCTGTGGGGAAAATTTATGACTTGGCCCTTTCCCCTATAGGATAACTCCACCATTGGTAGATTCTACTCAGAGCCCCCAGCCTATTAAAGGACTGAACACCTTCATCTTTTTTCCACACTTTCCACCCCACTCTCTCTCTCTTCCTCTTTTCTTGTTCACATCCTTCTGTCTCAATCATACTCCCTTTTCCTGTTTTCTATGTTGTTTTTCCTCCTCGTGACCTGGCAATCTGTCTCCAAAGGTGGGTGGTAAGGTCTTTTTGCAGAGTGATGATGATCTAAGATATATTCCTTAAGGAGCAGACATCTGCTGTATTGGAGAACATATTGCTCCTGTATGAAAAGAGGAAACAATATTTACTTTACAGTCAAAAGCAGGGAAGTGAAGGGATGTAGTTGGCCTTTATAAAAGTACTCCTATCTAATTATAATTTAAAATGTCTGAAATGATTGTGAATGTAATTTTTTTTTATCTTTTTTAGAACAACCACATTATTTAATGAAGGGAGAATCTAAAACATTATAAAATCTGATAGTCATTAAATTAAGATAGACTTTCTGCCAACTCACCAAGCTTAGCAATACAAAGTGCAACAACTTTTACTTAATGATCAACATCATGTTCACACCTTCAGCTAATATTAGGTTGTTATCTGCAGTAAGGCTTTTTTTGTGTAGAGCTTTTGTTGCAGCTTTCGCTGTGCCCACTCTTCTTTCTCTCAGCTTGGTTTAAATTGTGTTTTGACTGGATTGCTACGTCCTGGCTGCTCCTGCTCTTAATGTTTGTCTTTCTGTCTATCTACGAAGGGAGAGTCTGGGGAAGACTGGGAGACGGCAGGCAGTTTGACAAGAAAACAGCCTAACAGGCAAAATAAAGATTCAGCACCATGGAAAATATTTCTCACAACAATATCTTAATCATGTTAAATCTGTTGCTGTTTTGTCTGACAATTAAGAGCAGCCGTGTACTAAAATTATTCAAACTGCTGCTGTTTTGTTTTTTTTTTTGTTCTGTTTTTTTTTTTTTGTTTTTTTTTTTTTTGCTATTTTTGTACATAAATTTTGGAAATAAAATGAAAGCAGAAAGTCTCCATTGCGCATGATGTAATTACGATAGATCATAGCTCTGACCGAGTATTCATCTATCAGTCCCTCTGGCCACTGTCAACAATATCCCGCTCTATACTGTGCTCTGCTTCTTCGATGCCTTGGCAGCAAATTAAGTTAAAGTCTGCGTGGAAAAAAGAAGCCCTTAAATGTTGCCATATGCAGGATTGCATGGGAACTTCCTGAGGAGCACATGTTGTTCTGAATCTCTTGAAGAGGTGTTGAGTCTGTGTAGTCTGTAGAGTGAGACTAAGTATGGTGAACTTCTTATTAAGGATAACGCGAAACAGCAATTTATGATGCACCACAATAGTTTGTAAAACATTGGTACTTAAGGCATATCTGTTGTTTGGGCTTTACTTTTCATGTTGACTCATGTTTTCACATGTAGATGCTTTTCAAATGAAGTATTCATTGTCACTTTGCAAAACCTAACCTTTCTACACCATTACCAGAATTTCCTGGTAACCTGCCTGGGTTACCAGAAAATTAAGGCAACATTTTTATTCCTTATGACGGAGTTCAGCAGTAGCAGCTCATTTGTACATAAAATCACAGTATAAAGATCTGCCAATCAGAGTTCTCCAGATTTGGTAAAGCTTTAACTGTCCGATACTGATTTATCTGATTTAATTTTTTCTTTAAAAACTACAATAAAAGAGCTGAATTCAAACAGTCTTTGAGGCTACTTGTTGTGATTGGTCTCTAATTATTTTAAATAATAATATAATTAGAAAATATTTGTATTGTTATATTTAGTTTTAAAATAAATTAAAATAATTACAGAGCTGATACTTTAAACTAGGATTAGTGTTATGTACTTGTGATTAGCACAATTAGCGTGGTCAGCTCATCTGGAATTAGAAAATCAGCATTTATTATTTAGAGAGCATTAATTATTACCTTAGTCAAGTTTTTTTCATCGCTGTGTTGAGTCAGGCACTTTTCAATGATTGGAAAAGTATTAAATTTATAAATTTCTGACAACTAGAAGTGAGTCAAGCTGAAAGTTGTTTGATTCTAGTCACCAGCTGATTTCTCTGTGCATCTCTATTAAAATACAGAAACAGAACTTACTGTGATCCGATGCAACATATGCATGCAAGAAACTCTGAAGAACCATAACGTGTTCTAAAAGTAAAAAAAAAAAGCAGATAAGCTTTACAATGAAAATGAGGTTTCAATCTAAGACTTGAACTAGTTTCTAGTTAACTCAAAGCTGACAAATGATTCTAGTAAGTAAAACAGCTTTATGTTTTTTAAAGTGCTGGATGGTTGTTGGTGGATGCATGCTTGTGTTTCTAAAATAATTTTTGCAAAATAAAGCTAATTGTGTGCTTCTCTTTGTGTCTTACAGGACTACTGGTGTTCTCTGGTCTTCAAGCGTCTGGTTGGTCCGAGGGTTTTAGCTGTCCGGGTAGCTGGACTCCAGAGGAAGCCCCAACCAGGGCGAGTCATTCGGGACAAGCTACGTATCTATGCCCACTGTACGAGCTACTACAAGTATGTACCAGAATTCATTTGCAACATGGTCTGACAGCTTTTTTATTTATTTATTTATTTTTTTTTATCCTAAGACTGTAACCTTTTGTAAAAATACTGCAATGCGTTGGGAATGTCCTTGAAGCTTTAGAACAAAGCAGACTTTTGCAGTTAAAACAACCCCCAATGTCACTGTGCAAATACCCGAGGCTTATTGTCTGGTGGGGAAGAACAAAATCTCCTTTTCGCCCATTTGGCGTCCCATAAATAAGCAGTTCATGGACACCCGCTCTTTCACAGCTCAGAGCCTATAAAACTTAACGGGTATCACTTATCAGGTGTGTGGATTCTGTCTCCCTGTCGTCAAAGAGCCGCTGAAAGGTGTGCTAAGCCTTCATCCCGTCTCGGATTGGCTGGAGGGGGATATTTGAGGGGGTGGGGGGAGGGACAATAAGGCCGTCTGTGCTGCGAGGAGATGAAGAGTGGCCATGGCCTGTTCAAGGTTATCGTCTAACCCAGGCCAGAGGCTGTCAGCACCAGGCTAGACTTACTCTACGGCCTTACTCTAGACATAGTTCACTTAGAGTTTGGAACATCTCAGGTAGAAATAGGTTACTGTTACTCAGATAGAATGATGATTGCAAGTAAAGGCGGTTTATTATAAATAGCGTAAGTGAACAATTTTGACAGTTTTCAATTAGTTTGGTAGTGGAATGATGTTATGTGCACAAGTTCAAGACTCGTTTACTCGTGGCCAAACATTTAGGATTGAAAACTCTCCCTTTCACATTCAAAACCACTTTAGCTTCCAATATTTCTGCCACTTTGTGGTTGTACACAGTCAGCGTGTGGAGAAACCCTTGTTGTCTTGGTGGTTTGGCTGTACTGTAAATGTGTCCAGCCAGTGAGTGGATTGAAAAGTTTCTTCAGCTTAGATGTTTGACTTCTTCTGCCCTTTTACCTCCCTTTAGTGGTTTGTGTGGCTTTTTTTTTTCCTCTCTTTCTACTGACACACAGACATCAAACAAAAAATGAGTTTATGTTTCTGGTTTGGTTCCTCATCGCTTGGGCCTAAGAGATCATTATCAATTTCTCCATCTAACCGTTGGGTCCATCACTCTCTGCCCTGCGCCATGTTTCTTAGAAACGAGACTTTAAGAGCTTAACCCAGAGCCAGACACGCCGAGTTCCCAGCTCCAGTGCAGTCTTTTTTTTCTGTCTTCTGGTAAATATATTGAATGCTTGCTGTCTTGCAGGGTGATGAAATAAATGGTTCGCTCTATGCCCAAAAGAAAGATAAACATTAAGCCAAAAACAAGTCTGCTGTAAGGATATGAGATTTTTTTTTTTTCTTTTAGGGAAGGGTTATAACCACCAGACTATTTAGCCTTGACCCTGAACACCACGGCTGACATGTGGTATTCACTACAGCTGTGTTGTCTTTGTCCTCATATCTGGGCCCTTATAAGATTTTATCATGTTTGTTTTATCTGTCTCGCTTAGTTATTTACCTTTAGCTAATATTCCTATCAAATTGTGTCCCTAGAGCAGGACTTAAACAGGACTTACACAGTGTTGTCTGTGTAACTCAAGTATTGTTGTCCTTTTTGTTAGAGCAGCCTCCATTTGACCCAGAACCAGACAAAAGCAGGTTTTAATATTAGACACTGTACAAACTGATTATATATTATTGTATAAACACATCAAAATAAATGTAGTGAATGCAAAATGTAGAGTGGAAACCAGATATTCGTTTACATTGTGTCAAAAGACTTTTTTTGAACCTTGATACAAAATTAGGGTAACTTATTCTCTCTTTTCTTTCTTCTTTAGATCAGATAGAATTACCAAAATGTTTTTGTTTTTTTAAGGCCTTTATTATGACAGAGATAATATTTCAGAGATTTTTTTAAATACTTTCTTCAGAGTCATAAGTTTACATATATTAACTCAACTATGCCTTTTTACTATTTGGGAAATCCCTGATGATGATGTCATGGCTTTGTAGCTTCACAGCTTTGGAGTGGAATAGAAGCAAAACACATGTTTTTAGTCAACAACTCAAACTCAGATTACAGTTTGTAAACAATGATAGCCACTATTATCATCACTGAAGTATGATGATGACAACATTGTGTCATCAACCTTGAAATTCAGTCTTGAGCACAAATTGTATTTTTTTTAAATGACAGATAGTGTGCAGTCAAATTAGTTACCAAGTTTTCACAAATTACAAAATGAATGTTTTGGAGTGGCCATCACAAAGACCGGATCTCAGTCCCATAGAAAACTTATGGGCAGAGCAGAAAAGTTGTGTATGAGTAAGGTGGCCTACAAACTACCAGATCTGTCGGGAGAAATGCGCCAAATTCTCCACTTATGGTTTGTGGAAATATACTAAAAATGTAAAAAAAAAACTACAGAAAAGGTTTAGTCTGATTTGATGTCAGACAGTGAGAAAACCAGGTAATGAGTCCTTTTATATGACGTATGTAAATATCTGGTTCCTCTTCATCTGTTAAACATACTTTACCTTTCTTTCTGTATTTTCTGAAAGTTTTTTGATCCAGATGTGCTTTTAATCTATAATTTCACAATAAAATAACAACGACTTCCCTCTCTTTGTAGTCATCATTACTAATAGAAAGTCTAATTCATAACGGCATTGTAATATAGAAAATCCTCAGTAGCAGATGTGAAGAGGAGTATGTTTTATTTTCTGGCCAAGAAGCATTTCAATGCAAAATCAAAGTAATGTTGTGCTTTATCTTTTCTGGGATCAGTCCTAACTACATGAGAGGCTCCATTACAATCTACATCATCAATCTACATCGGTCGAGGAAGAAAATCAAGCTAGCAGGGACCTTACGGAACAGGACCGTCCATCAGTACCTAATCCAACCCCACGGCGAGGGTGGACTCAGAGCCAGGTTGAAATTTGCCTATTTTTTTGTTTCTATTTATTTAAAAACAGCTAATTATTTACCGCTAATGATGTGATTTCAGGTTACGATCATAAAAGGTAATTATTTTGTGCAGTGGTCTAAAGGGCATAGAGCTGAGGAGTCAGGAATATTGGAATTTTATAAGCAGTTTTTATAAGGTGCTAAACACAGACCCTTTACAAAGCTGCATTAATTTAATTTAGTTTTAAGACCATTGGTTGTGCTGAGCCAGCATGCTGGGTGAATAGCGCACCACAAAACATGTAAATACACATCTAGATTCCCGTTTTTTTCCTTCTGCTCTCTATCAGTGGTCTTCTGTTGGGGCTTTAATGGTATTACACGGAAATGTTCCCAGTACATATCCATTCACAAGGTTAAATAAAGTTCAGTTCAGATTATTTATGCAGCACCAACTGACAACAAAGGTAATCTCAGGATACGTACGGAGAAAATTCAATTCAAATATACTGAGGCAATCCTTTTCAATCCTGGCATAATCCAGTTCAGTTATTCCAGTGTGTTTTTAATCTGTTTTCCTTCTCGATTTCCAACTTAAATACAATAATACATTTTTCATTTAACTGCTGTCTGTTTAACCTCCAAGTGCTGATTTGGTCTTTTTTTTTTTTTTTTTTTTTAAATCTATGATTTATTTTCAGTTAGTGTAATAATCCCACATAATTCTAATTTCCTCAAAATGTTTCTTAAAATAAAATCATTACACTTTTAGTCTCATGCTCTCTACCCTAAGTCACCTGGTCTGTTGCTTTTTGACTTTGATTTAAGCCCCAAATCTTGGGATAACAACCTAATGACTCACAACTGTGGATGTGTGAGATTGTCTTTGAAGCATACGATACCTGCGTATGGCCTTAATGGAGGCTGACACATAAACCTGGAGAACAGCATAATGATGAAGGATGTTTTTAGTGTTTGAACAGGATCGTAAGGCAATTAAAAGGCGAGGCAGCTAATGATGTCCCATTATCTGTCCTTAAAGTGCTCTCTTTTACCACAGGCACTGCATGAGAATTTAATGATCAATTCAACAGCACCAGATGTCTATAAATTTGCCTTTGTGGGACTTTTTAAAGTGTTTAGACTAATGCATGTCGAGGGGCAACTTTGAGCAGGTCAGTTTGTCTTGTAAATTCTCATCGGAGGGCATAATTTTATTTGAAATTTTATTAAATTTTGTTGGTTCTTGTAAAAATTACCTCCAGACCGCCAGTTTTTATTTCTATTGCATTATAAACTTTACAACGTCAGTAACTGAACCACATTTTATAAAAGCTTTCATTTTTTAAAATTAACAATGCTGTGAACTAAAGGAATACTGCTTCAGAAAAAAAAAAACTGCAAATAAAGCTAATCCTAAATGATGTAGTTAATGTTTTGCAGATAAAGATACATTATAAATACACACAAAGCCTTACCTGATTGCTGTTGGATTGTTGGAATTCAATAAATGATTTTACCTTCATTTATTGAATGCTATGTTTTCTATTTTACAAGTATGCATAACAAATGTCATGAAAATGTTCTAGCAAATAAACATATTTCCATTCAAGTGAGACGGAATACGCTTTTAAGTTTTAATCAGACAGAATAAACAGTTTTTATCCTGATACTACAAAGAGTACTCATAATCTAAAGTGTTTAAAATGTTTACCAAAACCCATTTTTATAGGACAAGGTAGAAAAATACATTTAAACTAATTTTTAGTTTTTGGGGGGTTTTTTTCTAAAATTGAATGTTTATTTTGGTGCTGATTCATAATCCACTATTAATTATTTTTTGAACTACTTATGCCAAGTAGTTACAAAACACGATCTGCTATTGAAACTTTTAGGTTTTATCTGTGCTACTGCGCTACAAAATTGTAACAGCAGCGCCCCCAAGTGTTTAACGTTTGGAATCAGCGTTTCAACCAAAAGTTGAAGCAATTTATCTTCCTCTTCAGCCTTTCACATACATTTTACAATCTGTGGTATTATGTGTCAGAGAGCAGCTGGGAAAGACTTACAAAACTATGTCTGATGACCCTCAGATGGCTGGAAAGAAACACTCACACTACATACCAAACAATGAAGATCACTCGTTTAACAGTGTCCTGTACAAGCAATCCTTATTTTTAAAGGTTGCACTCTTCGACAGAAAAAAAGCTAATATTCTGTCAAATAGCAAAGGTTGAAAAACTAAAGTCCATTTGATTTTTATTGATTGTTCTTGATTCCCCTAAGTGTCACGCTGTAAGGTGTGAGATTGTTTGTAGCGCTGGTCGTGGCCTTAATGTCTGATGTGATATTAAAATTTTCTGGAAAGCTGAATTGTAGGTTTTTGTTTAGCTGTAAAATGAAAGTAGAATAAAATCCTGAAATGTATAACTGTGTGTAATGAGTTTCACTTTCTAAATTAAAATATAGTGGTACATGAAATATTTGATTGTATTTTAATACACTGAGATACCCCAGTGAAAACCTATTTAAAATTCTAGTATTGCAATATTTCAGTTCTGGCTATCAATGTTTCCTGTGACCATGGTCATTTTCAAAGGATGTAGAACAGTCTGCTTCTTGAATAAATAAGGACTCTGTGGGTCTTACTATTTTTGTTTTCTGATTACAGACATGTACAGCTGAATGGGGAGAAGCTCCTCATGGGCAACGATGAGACATTCCCAGAGCTGAAACCTAAAATTCTACGGGCTGGACGGACAATAGCTATGCCTCCAATGACCATAGGGTTTTATGTCATCAAAAACATTAACGCATACGCCTGTCGGAGATAACAACGACTCTTCCTTCCGAAGCACAGAACACTATATGAGTTTTCTGGTTGCAAAGCTTAAAAACCAAATCACCAGAGGAGACGGCGTCGTCCTACTTGAGGACAGCTGAACAGAGCAGACATTTGGAAACACCCTTGCTGAAAAACTGCCGACTAAGAATGAGATTATTATTTTTGTGGGAATATTTAAACCGTTCTGCCCAGTGTCAAATAAACCTCACATTCTCTCCTCTGTCCCAACAAAGTCTTTCTCACTATGATGCATATGAAGGACTTTACTGCTGAACACGTTGTCTTTTTGTCAATAGTTCCTCAAAAGGTGCACAACTTTACGTGGTAAGTTATTGTTTATGGACTGTGATGACATTTTCATTTTGTGGGGCACAAAATGGCAAAATTATAAACATTGTTTGGGCTGATATTTTCTTGTCTTTAATTGTCCTTCTCTCCCAGACTTTCAGTTTCTGAAAGAAAAAAAAAAAACACAAATACAGTATTTCTCACAGAGGAAGCTGTGGCGTAGCTAACTTTTGTACATTTATAAGCTTTTTAAATGAATTTGATAAAGCTACTGATGTGTCTACATTTTTTCCCTTTGTTTTCAAGAGGCTTACATTGAAAGTGTGGGGTTTTAACACTTTGAATATTTTGTCGTCTTTGTTTTTGCTTAATGATGCAAGAATTCTTTTTATCTGGATAAGATACATTTGATATCAGTGATGTTGTTCCAGTATTTCGAGGAAAATCTTAGGAACAATATAAAATACACTTGAAAATGGGTTTACTTAAAAACATCTTAAATCCCAGTTTTTCAGGTACAATTTATAAGCCTTTTCATTTTATTTTATATCCGATAATCCTTACTATTTTAATGCTGCTAGGTCACTTTTGTATGGAATATATCTTTGTACAGATATACAGTCATATATTTTTAGAGTATGTATTGTACATAAAAAATATAAAGGAGATTTAAGCTTGATATGTTAGATTCATAGATGCAATTAATTTATGATAAAAAGTCTATTTCTAATATTGAATGTCCAGTTGTTTTTGTTTTCATATTCTGTTTCTATGTAAAATTGGAAATGTTGTCATGCAAAACCAATAATATGCTTTTACTTTTTCATTATTTGTCACTTACAAACCTCAAATGCCAAAGTACAGTTGTATTTAATAAATTAGAATACCCTTTCTAATGAAGCTCATTAAACATACTTTTCACTAGACACACATCTCTGCTAAATGTATTTTTTATTGGTCTGCTGTGATATTTTAATCTTAAATGTCATGTTTTCATTAGCTAAACGCAGAAAATTCACAGTAAATAGAAATGAAGACATAAGAACATCAGTCTTTGAATTGATTTAGTGAAATGAGCAAATTTTCAATATTCTAATTTATTGAAACTAGATCGTATGGCTGTGTTTTATTGTATTTTTATGGCAAACAAATTCAAATTCATAATTGTGAATTTGGAAAAAAAGAAATTGGTACTTGTTTTGCATTTGTTTACGCGTGCATTTGACTTCAACTACTTACTTTCTGCTTACGTTGAGTTATCCAATAATCGTCCCACTCTTGCACAGAGACCAGATTAGCAGAGTGCATGAGAAGCTGTGTGTGTTGTTTTATAACCCCGCCATTCATAAAACTAAACAGGTTTATCTCTGACCGTCCTGTGTTCTCTATTCTTTGCGATGCTGTTTACTGAACAGCATTTATATTGAGATTAAAATACGTAGTGGAAGAATCTACTAAGCTGAAATTTAAAAGCATTTGCTTGCATTGGAATTCATTTACAGGCAAACAAGTAAATACAGTTGAACACATATGCACACCACATTTTTCAGATATTTACTTGCAAAATTAAATCCATGCATTATGTTGTAGCTCATGATTACAACATGTAATTATGAGTTATATTATGTTGGTCTATTATATTAATTTAAAAAAAAAATCCCAAATAGATGCATTGAAGTTTGTGATAGTATGTGTCAGAATGTGAAAAGGTTTATGTTTGGTGAGATATTCATTGAGAAAGAATTAGTATTTATCTGAGAAGATGCTAGTGGGTCTAATGATAAATTTATCTTAAATGTTTTCACCAACGTATTTCAATGTTGAGTCTGTATTTATCAGTCTGAAACCATTTACTCATCTACTCCTCCAAGCTTAACAATAAGTTCAAAACACAACAAAAGTTGAGCAAGAACTGGTTCAGTTGTTCAGCAACGTTAAATATAAATATTATTTGCCTCTGAATGTGTTTATACGTAATGTAGAGATGTTTATATTTCTTTTGGAGAGCATTATTTTAATATGGAAAGTGTGCCTGTATTATTATTATTTTTTTGTTTAAAATAAAAGTTTACATTGCTATTAAAAACCCACAGAGCGCGTGTTGTGTTCATCATACATTCAAGTCGATTCCACCTACTCTAGATGTACATCAAACATTGGAAAAGATCAAACTGTGCTGAACTTTCCCTGTAAACGTGAGTCAAAGGAATGAAGAAAAAGAAAGGTTTTTGATTTATATTTGCACAGGAGCACAAGAGAGCAGATAAACCCTCCCCGAGGGAGATAATAAATACAAACTGTCACTGTCTTGCAGCATCCTTTCATGAAGTTTTTAAGTTGCCGTTTTTGACACACTCACTCACTCACTCACTCCTACAAAGTGCTACATGCTACGGCCCCAGATGTGGGAGCAGCTGGAGCGAGCCTTTGTAGTGGTGTCTTGTCCCTGTATGAGGCGGCTGCTGACGGGAACCACGGAGCCAGGACAGACTCAAACGGCAGACTCAAACAAGCCAAACCTGAACCACACATGGCCTACAGTCGGCTGATGCACAGATAACCAGGATTCGCTTGATGCTTTTGCGTTTGATGGATCTTCGGTTTCTTCTCTGAAAGCCTGGCGGTACAAAAAAAATGTCCACGTTAGTGATTCCTGTGCTGATGTTTGATGCCTGTGTGCTGTTAGCACAAAGAGGCCATGATCCAAAGCATGTACCTTTATTTACATTTTGTTTTAGATTTCATAAACTTGAAACTGGCTCCTGCTTTTATGTAAGGAGCGGAAATGTTTTTTTTTTTTTCTTTTCCCCCAGAAATAGCCTTTCCTTCACATGTGGTTCACTTTAAACAAGTTGACTCTTTTGACAAGCAAGAGTCAAAGCAGGCTTGTTAACACTTGGCCATATTCCTGCATAGTGGTACTCATTATGCTGTTGGCCACATATAACTGCTGATTTGGATGAATATTCACATGTATTAATTTTAGATCCCAGCGACAGAAAATAGACTGTAAGTGAAGAACTGGACTGCCATTAGGTGATATCTGCTGTTTTATAGCAACTCTTCTTTTACAAAAACTTTAATAATTATATGCAATTCACAAGGTTTCTGTTGGATTTCTGCTGGATTGCAGAAATCGGTGAAGTAATTTGATTGAGCCCACGATTCACCGCTTCCACTCACTGAACCTAACTGCGATTTGATTTAGGAAGACTGTGCCGTGCCTCGCCACTTGTCCGTGACAGCGTCTCCACAGTGGAGGTAGCTGTTGCTCAGGCCCCGCTAACACTGTTTATATGCAGGGATCCATTTTGAGGCATGCAAGGCCCCCCCACCCCGTCAGCAAACATTGAGGATTTCATGATGTTTACTCTGTATATACAGGAGTCAGCCTAAATAAGAACGTCATGAACTCCAGGTCTCCAGAAAACTGATGGACTAGATTAGACTTTGGCCCGCAATGTCCCAAATCCCAGCATTTGGGACCATTTCGACCCAAGCAGGGTTAATAAAACATAAATATTTATGCTGCTTTGCTTCACTCCGAGGCCTAGCGCACAGTCTGTGCAGAATATTATGATAAAAGGCAGATTTGTTGAAGCCATCAGACGTTTCTCTGGGAAGCGGCCTGGTGTTTCAATAATTTCTGTTAGTAAGTCCTGCCTACAGTTTTCAAGAGTCTTAGTGGGTAGGCAGTTCCAGGCTGCTTTTTTTTTTTTTTTTTTACTCCGTTTCCTTTTGTGATACACATAAGACTAAATAATGACTGCAAACTCTCCTATAACTTAGAGTTATAGGACACCTATTTAACACAAGATCTAAACTTGTGTTAAATAGGTGTCTGCACACCTTCCACCATTTGAAGTGGTTCTGATTAATCTCAAATTAAATTCAATTGTTAAATGAAGAAGGGTTTTTAAAAGAACAACAGACTGTTAGAGTTATATACTTATATAGGATCATACCGTCTTATAACCTTTTAACACCAGCTGGTCAGCAAAATGCAGACAAGAGCTATAACCTGGTACAAGGCATCTCTCCTTTTTTAGGTTAATGTAGGTTATGCTTTCTCCCCGTTGACTGAAAATTAAGAAATACAAAACATCAACTGCAGATGTTTATCAGCTGGATCTCATTCTCAAAATATATCAGTCAGGAAAAGAAAACTAAATAAAATGCAATTTCAAAAAGATAGAAACACGAATTCACACAAATCAGTATGCCCTTCTGGCCTCAATCACTTAACATTTGTTTGCGCTGTGCTAACATTGTTTTCCAAATCGGTTAGACAGACAGACCTCCCTTTCATCACATAGACTTGAAAACTGGCTCAGAGTTCATACCCTACCTTTCTTCACAAAAACCAAAGGGCAAGATCCCTACTAATCTAAATCTAAATCTGGACGCTGCAAACCACAAATACCACATTGTTATCTCAAACTCTCAGTCCGTCATGTGCTCCACTTCATTCATCAGCACATGACTTGTTCCTGCCTCAGTGATCATCGGGCTCCTGGAAGAATAGTTCACTGAAAAGAGGGGGCTCAAGAGGTATGGCAGGCCCTCATGACATATAATCAAACCGTGTGCATCCAGAAAGTATTCACGGTGCTTTATTTTATTTTATTTTATTTTTCCACAATTTATGCTACAGTACAGCCTTATCCTAAATTGTTTTAAATTAACTTATTTCCTCACAACTCTACACAGAAACACCCCATTATGACAATGTCGACAAATATGTTTGAAATTTTGCACTGTCAACAGACCTTTTTCACGACAACCGGAAGCTGCATCTGATAGGGCTGGGGTACTTCCTGTTTTATTGGCTGTATTTCAAGTACTCTAAGAAAAATGTTTCTCCTCCGGTCC
>CAEGAE010005225.1:0-14396 GCA_903067095.1 Girardinus metallicus | reverse complement strand
TATATATATATATATATTAATACCTTTTTTGGAGATCCCTGCACATAGCAATCTTCATTTCCTTCACCACTGCAGAGTCACTGGATGATGGTTGCATCTCCTCTAGAAGTCTTTCTTTTAGAGGTGCAATGACAGACAGACTTGGGGTGCTTTCCTGAGACATCACCAAGGTGGCTTTCTTTAATGGCTTCAGAGCCTGAGCAATATCCTCTGCTGCTGTAATGTCTGCCTCTGTAAGGGAGCATAGATCTTTTTCCTGCTTTCGCACTTCAGGTGCAAGTAATGCAGCAGAGACAGCTGGTTGTTGTTCCAAAAATCTCTCCAGCATATCTAAAGCGCTATTCCATCTTGTAGAGACATCAGTCAGTAACTTGTGTTGTGGGAGGTCCAACAACTTTTGATTCTTCTTGAGTGCATGACAGGCCAAAGTGCTGCGATGAAAAAAAGCAGAGATGCGCCTCACTCTGCCCAGAAGCCGTGTGACTGCAGGGGTTTTAAGAGCAGCCTGCGAAGCCAAGTTGAGCACATGGGCAAAGCAGCCAACATGCAATAGATCAGTGAGACCGACAGCAGCTAGCATGTTAGCCGCGTTGTCTGTAACAACAGCAGGCACTTTTCCGGTTATGCCCCATTCATTTATTGCCTCTGTCAACAAGTTTGCTATATTGCTACTTGTATGACTTCCATGAAGGGGCCTGGTCTGAAGCACATTTGACACCAATTCCCACTCGTCCGATATGAAATGAGAAGTGATGGTTACGTAGGGGTCGGTCGCTCTCGAGGTCCAGCCATCACACGTCAGAGCAACTCTTTCGGCCGACTTTAACGACTCCAAAACGGCTGTCTTCACCTCTGTATACAGTGACGGCACAGCGACTTCTGTCATGTATTTACGTGTTGGTATTGCGTAGCGTGGTTCGAGTATCTTTAGCATATTCTTAAAACCCTTGTTTTCAACAACACTGTACGGTCGTAGGTCCTTNAGGTCCTTGCAAATAAACACGGCTACAGACTTTGTGATTTTTTGTGCGCGGGCAGAGCTTGACGGCAGTTTAGAGATGAATGATTTGTCGATTTGTGTCTGTTTGGAGTCAACAGGTTGTGCTTCGGGTTTTTGTAGCGCATCTGCGTGGTATCTGGTTAAGTGGTTGCGCAGGTTTGTCGTGTTACTGCAGTACTTTAATTCTCTCTGGCACAGCTTACATACCACCTTGCTTTTGTCGACTTCTTGAGTTCCAGATTTAGACGGGAAAGCAAAATGAGCCCAAACATCTGACTTAAAAGTTGACGGAGTTAGCTTTCTACTAGCGCATAACAACAGCTGCTCGCCATGACTGTTGTTAAGCGCTCAGGTTCTCAGCACAGTAACCAAACTCGCAGCGCCCCCAACGTGTCAGGAGGGGAATCGATTCTGAGGAGCCCCCTAATCGATTATGAATTTTGCATGAAATTATTGCGATGCATCGATTCTTCAATTATTTTACCCACCCCTAACAGATATAGTCTCAGCAGACATCAAAGCGAAGCTAAAAAGGCATCCCACCATCTCACTGTGGCAAAGAATGTGTAACTATAAGAATATATCTTTGACTTGAAAAAGCGCAGTGACACTCTTCTAGATCCTTCCTTCTACGGCATCAGTTTTTATCTCATTTTTATTATATATCTTATCATTAAATGCACTGGAGAGTTCATTTAGTGGGAGCCCACAGTGACAATGTGGAATATGTTCAAACAATCTCTATTTCTCGGAGGGAGCTATTTTTATAGAATGTGCAGTTCTGCTTGTTCACTAATTAGATAACAGAGCTGTATATATTGGAGGGAATTGATACCTCGCGCTGAAAAATGGAAGCGCAGGACGAACTCGGTGTGGGACAGAAAAGACGCTGTCCAACATATGAGCAAAACGACTTAATAAAATTTAACAGTAAATCCTCTTTGCCACAAAACAGGGCAATCACTCAAGGTCAAAATTTCCAGACAGACGATGGAGATAAAACAGCAAAAGTATGGTACAAATAGACGCTGGTGAGAGGAGGGTCTAGGGTTCCCTCCTGGACTTATTATTTCACAATTCTGGATAGACAGAAGACAGTGGTTGGATGGTCATATTTTCATGAGCCTTATATCATTTATCATCTCATTTTGTGTATTAACAAGCCACATAAAATATTACATTTTCTAGCACTCTGCAGCTCATTCAAGAAGTCCCAAAATGTTCCCAGGCTAAAATGGATCTACTGTAACTCCAATGAGTTCTGGGTCTCTCTTATGGTCACCTCTTGGGAAATGGTGAATGGCCTGTACTTGCACAGTTCTTATCTAGTGCAGAGAACCCTAAAGTACTTTATACCACAGTCAGTCATTCACCCATTCACATATACATTCTCAGGCTGAAGAGTAGTACGACCCAGAAAAACTCCTGGCAGGCATCTTGCAGAATTCTGAACCATCTCAACCAATTTGGCTCGTTTGCAAAGGCTCCTTGAAGACAGAGTTCCTTATCCCGTCTCCAAGGGTTACCAGACACCCTACTGAAGAAGCTAGTTTCATACTCACATCTCTAGTCTGAATCCATTCATTTCCTGTCAACCCTTACAGAAGAAAACACCAAAATATTTGAACTACAACCCTTTACTTTAGAGTGTAAGTCAGTGAAAGTAGAAGGAAACCTGAATACCTGAAAGAGGTCTGCCTTTATTTCATTCGACAAACAAAATTTGATTCTAATTTTTTTTCTCATTTGAGAGTTTTATGCTATTGTATCAACATTAAATGTTGATACAATACATATATCAACAATTTATCAGGCTCTCCGACTACTGGGACCTGTACAGAGTAATAGGAGGCCCAGACGGTGATCAAGATTAGCATGTAAAAGATGTATTGCATGTGAATGGAAATGAGACGTTATGGGAATGTACTGCCGATCTCACATTTGTGTTTTTATGAATTTTTGCTCTTATGTTTGTGGATATTGTCCATTTTGAATGTGCTGTTTTTATTGTTCTACTGCAGTTTTGCCCCTGCTTCCTAAACCAATTTCTCTTACGGAGACTAATAAATTATCTTAAGTTCATGACACTGGAAATGTTTCTCTGTTCAGATGCTCTTTGTTACATACAATGCAGATTGATTGAGAACAGAATGTTCTAATATCTAGAGGAGAAGAGAGATACCTGTGGCTTGCTCTGAATTTGCCTTTGTTATAATGAGTTTTTTTCCTGACTTGTTCAGAGAAATACACTATTTTGATTTAGAATTTTACTTTTAAATCCCCAAATCATCATTGTCTTTCATGTTGTTGCTTACTGGCTCAGCGGGACATGTGGATGCCAACCTAATGAACCGATCTGAAATTCTTCAACTCCCACAAATTTACAGTAAAACCAGGTTAACATCTCCTACAATTTTACAAAAAAGAACATTTATTCGTGAAAAAAAAAAAAGACATTTGTGTTGAAAGTGAGCAGTCAGATTTCAGAATGAAGTTAGTGGACTATGCAGAAACAGAACCTTCTGCAAATGAGATTTTCTTTGACTAAAGGAAAATGACCTTGTTTTTTTTGGTTGGTTAATGATGATGGTGATAAGCACTTCAAGAAGGCCCTCTGCTTGAACCGCAGCAGGAGCCTGCATGTTTTCCAAGTGGATGCAGGAATTCTCTCTGTTTTCCTCAAACAGTTCATCAGCATTCCCCCTGGGTGTGTATGTTGGTTCTGTTTGTCCCTATGTACCTATAATAAGCTGGCAATTTTCCCAAGATGTACTCGGATCAACAGATTGATATATGGATTAATTTATATGCGTTTGATATGTTTCTTTGAAATGTCATTATGGGATGACATATCAAACAAATTGATCTTTAACTCATTCGATGGCCTACATAACTGCTACCAAGCATTTCTTATGTTTAAGCAGAAGTTGATTCAGAGATATCTAAAGGCTGAAATCTAAAGGCTGAAATCTAGTTTCTGGGCCTGAATGGATGAAAAGAACAATGTACGATATGAATTTCCTGCAGCTCAAAAATGTAGTGTCTTTTCTATCTGAAGGCTGATGACTAAATGCAAACAAGAGGATCCCTACACATGTGAATGATATGTTACAAGTTATCTACCCACATCTACATCCTCCTTTTGCATTCATGCATTGGTTTTAAATAGATGCAGATTAATATGAAATGAACTTGTCTCTTTGAACAAGATTGAGACATGTTTAGCTAATATTTCTTTATCTAAAATTCTGTTTAAATGATGGTAGATTTTTATGTAGGCAGACAGGAAAGCTGAAAGCACAAAGCCCTTTTTAATGGTGTAATCAGAAACTAGCTGAAAAGCTCTTTCTCAGTAAACAAGTGGTGTGTTTCAAAGAAATACAAAAAGAAAAGCTGAGAGAGCTGTACGTTCTCACTTTTATTCTAACAAGGTCCATGCATGAAACAGTCTTTAGTTTGGCTCTTGTTGAATCGATCAATGATGCAAAAAGATCATAGTGCTCAGTTCAAGACCCTTGCGTCTCATTAATAGTCTCTGAAATGTTGCAAAAAAAACCCAGAGTAGTTCAAATTGTCCACAACTTCGCTGCAGAGTGCAAGTAGATGGATAGAGGCTTCTCTTATCCTTACTCTCAACGTTAGCAAGAGTCTTAAGAAAATCAAAAAAGGTTCTGGATCAACTTTTGCATTTGCTGCTATGAAGGTGAATGGAGATCTATGGGTAATGTGAGGATTCAGGAAGAGCTGAAATACTGAGGAAAATTATGAACATTTCACCCAAAAACTTCATTTCCTAGAAGTGTGAGCTCTGAGGAACTGGCCAGTGTAGGTTCTTAGTAAAACCAATAATCTTAATGTTCATTGAAGTGGTTAAGGTCACAGGGTCTGTGTTTGATAATCCAAAATTCCTAAACAGAAGGGAACTGGACTTCTCATAATTCATCTCTCACCTAAAAGGCTTTTTCAGTTCTAAACATGGATTCAGCAGCTACTCAAAAGATTGACCAAACACAAGAAGAGTCAGCTCATCAGATCAACGCCAAGCGGCTCATCTACATCTCAAGGTTGATGCACACTGCGGAACCCAAGTGATTTAAATCTGGGGTCTAGAAGTGTTGCCAGGGTCAACACACTTTTTGATTCCAGATTGGAAGCAGTGTCTGTGACTCGACGCTTCAGGTGTTCATGTAAGTGTATGGCTGGCTGTGTGTGCAGGGTTGATGCACTACGCTTTAGTGCAAGATAGAGCATTTTCATCAGCGGGATGACTTTGGACCCCGACACTCGCCTCTCTTCAGACAACTCCACTATAGCTTGATGGAAAGGAGCAAGCACAAGAAGTCTTTCTCTGATGATGGTATCTCATCAGCTGTAAATGGAGTCAAATCTGTTTTTCGAGAGGCCAGAGATACCCACACTGGTTCCCTCTCATCATGTAGCCTTGACAGCATTTCATATGTGCTGTTCCAGTGTGTTGGCACCTCATTGATAAGTTTCAGGATTGGTCGTCCCATCTGTTGCTGCACTTAAGCAAGCTTCTCCTTGACTGTAGTGCATGATCTGGAGTATATAACAATGTGCCTAGATTTCTGTCTGATAGATGTAAGTGTGGGGATATGATCACACGATTTTCTAACTAATAAATTGAGAGTATGTGCAATGCAAATAGAGTAAGGAGCTGTCCAGTGGATGCAATCAAGTTTAGTGCTGCATCAGTCACAAGACACTTTATTGGTTATGGCCCAGTCCTCCATTATATCTCTTTTGACTTGGGCCACATTGTCAGCAGTGTGACTTTGTGGAAAGTATTGTACTCCCAACACAGATGTACACAACTGCAAATTTTCATTAATGTAGTGACAGGTAAGAGCCAAATAAGCCTCCATGTTCACAGATGTCCACATGTCAGCCGTTATACTCACTGCCAAGCTGTGGCAGTGAGTATTTCCATTTTCACTCGTTCCCGTTCCTCCTCATACATTTTGGCCACCATTTGTTTGATGGTCTGAAAATTACACCAGTCAAACCAAAACCAAATCAATATATTTAAATTAAAGATGAAACAAATTGTATATATAAACAATTTATTTAATCTTTAATCGTGTGATCAGATCCCCACACTTACATCTACAGACAGAAATCTAGACACATTGTCACATACGCCTTTCCACACAAACCTTTCTGGTTAGCAAAACATAAGTAGGTTCAAGGACTTGAACCAGTTCCTTAAACCCTTCACTCTCCACAATGCTGAGAGGCTGGCAATCCTTCGCAATGAAAGTCAGTAGAGCCTCATCCAGCATCTGCTTCCTAGAAGCTTGATGGTTAAAAATGAAGTAAACAATACATTTATATGAAATAGTTTATAAAAGGCAACTGAGTAATTTGTAGAAGGGCTGCATACCTCAGTTTATCCTAGGTGTATCTGGGACTTCATTCTGGCCCTATAATGCCTCAGCATTGAGGAGCTGGATTTATTTAAATAAGTCAGTTCTGTCAAACATATGCAACATTTGACCTGCAGAACATAATATGAAAGTAAACTATGTAAGATCAAAATGGTCCCACACTGCGGAAACTCTTCCTTTGTCTTGTGGCTGCTCCATAGTTGACATTGCACTGTAAAAAAATCAAGAATTCTTTTGGCAAATGGATCCCGTTGACAGACTCGCTTCCTTATAAACACAGTTTGGCGCATCAGTGTCATTTCAAAACAGATCCTGTATTGGTCACGTGACTTCCTGAAAGCAATACGCGCACCGACACGGGTTTTGGTCTATGGGCTTGACGCATGCGCCAAGGCGTCGGTGTTGCCGGACCCATCACTGGATGTGACCCTAGCAACATCAATGGTGACATTAACAGGCCTTTAGACAGAATTTATCCGACTACACTGCTAAGATGATAAGATCCCAGCCCATGGTCAGAAAGATCTTCAAGAAGTAAGAGAAATTGGCTTTTATTTTATAAATGCTGTTGTCTGGTCACCTTTAAATGTACATATTTCTACAAGTCTTAGGTCTGAGACTTGAGTCCCTAGACATTTGCTGCTCATTGTTTTTTTACATGCCTCAAGTTCAGTGGTACTAGTTGGCTTCCTATATCAGTCAGGTGGACCACGCTTCCAGCCACAATCCCTAACGAGTCTGATTCATTAGAAATCCGATTTCACCCCCCGAGTCGTGATCCTTGACATTAAGCGAAACCAGTGGGGTGGATAAACTAATTATCTCGTTGTCTAACCAGCAGGAAGCCTTTTGCTGAATGTTAAATATACAATTCCCAACAAACCACACAGTGGGCACTGGGGTGTGGGTTGGCATTTTTTTAAAGATGTCGAATGTCAATTTAAAGTTGTATTTTAAGTTTGTTTTTTTCTTGACTGAAAAAACATCAAAAGAAGTCAAAGTTTTATTTCCTCGACTGAAGCGTTTTGTGCTTTTTACTGGAGGGAATCGATGGGCCATGGCTCAAGTGACAGACACCCAACTGTGAAATGTGTTCCACATTAGACTTTTTTGGTGGTTAAAGAAAGAGACAATGGTCACCTTTTTTTTTGCAAATGAGTGTGAAATATAAATTCACAAGTAGAAGGAGTGGAGAGTCTGGGTGGGAAATGTCCCCAGCTAAAGATTTCTCTCTCTCTCTCTCTGCCTTCTTTTGTTTTAAAGAGTCTGGCTTAAATCCAGACTCATCGAGTTCATTTATCACAATCAAAACTGCTGGTGTTAATTATCAGAAAGTGTTAATCAGCCCGACAGCTGTAGGTTTCTTAAACTAATCAGTCATATTCCACAAACCTAAGTCTGAATAAGCTTCTTCCCCCATGTACCACAGATACATAATTTCTGATTAGGGCGACATAATGCTCTTTATTCTTTAAACGAGTGACAGTAATTAGTAGGAGGTTGTCATTTTCATTTTCACATTATTCTTCTTTCTTTATTCCACGTTCTCTCTCTGGTAATGTGTTCCAGTCTGGTGGCGGCGGCAGCAGCGGCGCAGAGGCGAAGCCAGGCAGCCAGCTTTAACCAGGGGGCCCGTTCATGTGTCATTGCGGATCGTCTCAGAGGTGACACGATATGAAGGCGGCAGGACAGCTGATTAACACCAGGCTCCAATCTGAAACTCTTAATTACATTTTTTTCCCCCAGCTCTGAGACCAGCTTCGGTCTCCTCATGGCACATACTGATGGGGCTGAACGAGGGGAGGACGGGAAGCAGAGCACACATCACCATCCGCTGCAGGTGCACCAAGCTAGACGCTGCGGACGCACTAAAAGCATCAGGAGTGAGCCGAGCATAATTAAAATTGCAATAAGTTGTCCTTTCAGGGGCATTACGCCATCCATCAAGTACTTGATCCATCGGCACAAGCCAGCTCACTGATGGCTCAGCAGCTGCTTACTCTGACATCTGCTGCGACAACTCTGCTTTAGCAGACACTTAAATGTGCTGCTGATGCCACCCTGCACACTATCCATTACGCTTTCCACCTGCCACATCCACCATCGACAGGGGGGAATCATTTCCCAACAGAAAATGGCAAAAACTTTCTAACCAAACAAACTTACTTTACTTACAACAAAAACCAGAAAGTTGCTCTTTAAACTTTATGCAGATCCTTTTGATTTTGTTCAGTTTTTTCATCAGGGGAAAAAGCTCAGTGCACAACTCTTCACTGCAGTGGTGTTCCAGGGAGGCAGTGCTGCTCTCTGGGGCGACGGCTCGGGAGATTCTGCTTTCCCCATCTCATCACGAGGTGCCGTCACGGGCAGAAGGTTTCACTTTGTGCTAACAACAGCAGGCTGACAAACAAAAGCAGCTGGTGCCGTGTGCTGCCCGACATCATTCGGTTTGACGCGCCAAGCGTTGTCACGGTCAGGGCTTTTTAAACGAGTCATTTCTGACCGGAACCTCATGGCTGAGGTGCTGGACCCACAACAGAACCCTAAGCATGCTGGTATACTTCTCTAAATTTAACTGACTCTGCAAAGAGAGGTAAAAAATATCTCATTAAAATGTATATAAACACTGTAAAGTTTTATGCTAAATTCATTACTTTATAATTTGCTTCCCAGAAGTCAGACTTTGTTATGATCTGTTGGGTATTTAACACCTGAAGACACTGAACACAAGTTCCTTCTTCACAAAATGCAGACAAAATGGAGAGGCGTCACATTTTAGCAGTAGTAGAATTTCTCATCATACATAACAGACCACATGACATTTCTGCTGCTGGAGTTGCACGTTTCTTTTGGTTGTATTTACCCAGAATGCCCTGAGTTACAGTCTGCTTCCTGCTTTCCAGGCGGTCTCCCATCCGACTGGTGTTCTTACTGTGACGTTAAACCATACAGTAAATTTTATTGGTAAATAAATAAATGCATATTCTATTTCATGTCTTTAGGTTAAAATGCACAATTATAAACAACTGGTAAGAGCTAATTGACATTTGAGCCTGCTCCAGTAAAGTCTGCTGCAGTTCAGAACAAATTTCCGGTTGGTATTCCAGTCAAAAACTAACAAAAAACAGCCTGGCCTCATAAAATACAGAGATATCTGACCCCAAAAACTGGCAATTCCAAAGAGAAAAAAATATTATTTACAAGAAATATGACTTTTTCCATTTTTTAACTGAACAATCAATTAGTCAAAATTAACTTTAGTTTTCCCACATTAATGACTTGGGCAAATTTTTTTTTAACTCGTGCGTGACACTGAATGATTTGGTTTTATCACATGGGAGCATGATAAAAAGACTTTTCAAACAGCCGTTACATTTCTCGCCAGGCTTCAGTGCAGCTGCAAGAGGCTCTTCATAAACCAATTAGATGAAGAAAAGGTCATGCAGCAGCCTTTGAGAAAAAGAGATAAAAGCCTGATTGTATTGGCTCAGTCGCTAATTTTGACCATCACACTATCCTCTTATTCAGTCGAGGACGGGCGAGGAGAGAAGATGAGTCGGTGAGCTCATTCTGCTACTTTTCAGAACGCTGCTGATAAAACGAGCAAACTTATCAAAATGTACTGCACACGCTCGTATGATGCTGAAAGTGTCTGAAAGATGAAAAACTGATCTCAATCTATAATGGAAGTTTGTAAGAATAACAGGAGACATGAGCTGATTATCAATGGAAACCAGAAGACATAAAGTAGTCAAGTGTATAGACAATCCCAAGTACAGCTTCTGCAGACTGCACATGCAGTTTGTCTATGAGACAAAACATCTTTATTTTCATTAGCTTCATTAATGGAAGATGAAAACCTTTGGGGCCCATTTTCAGATACTAGACCACATAGGTTGGTTTCAGAAGCTTTTTTCCTCTAATAAATGCAAATGTATTTATTCAAATGTATGTGTTCAGATTATCTTTGCCCAAGAAATTGATAGAAGGCAAAAACAAATTCTAAGAGTAAAATCTTCTAATTCTTTTTCTCAGATTTAGAGCTGGTGGATATGAATGCAAGCTTTTAATGCTTGCATTAAAAGCATTAAAAGCTTGCTTTTAATGCTTTTAATGCTTGCATTAAAAGCATTAAAAGCTTGCTTTTAATGCACAGAAAACTAAGAGAAGTTTTCTGTGCATATAAATAAAAAAAAGATCATCAATATTTGCTAAAAGATGTCAGTTTCATGAGTATTTAATATGTTGCAATTAAAGATACTTCTTAGGTTTTTATATGAATGAATATTTTCCTGCTCAGGTTAAAAGAAACTGCTGTCACTAGGTGATTTGTCTCTAAATGCTCGGTCCTCTAGGATAGTCACTCAGCTGCTCCATCCTTAAATCTGATGAGTCAATTTTGTTCTCAGGGTGAGAAGAAAAGAAAAGTCACTTCTCACCTCCTGCAGTTACAGCCTGATCAAGCTGGGTGCTTCAACGTATGAACAAAATACCATCTGTTGCTGCAAAGAATTAAGACTATTAGGTCTCATCGGGACACTTGATCTTAGATTTCTGATGTTTTCTTGGTAAAAGACTTTCAGTCACCATCTGAAAAGAAGGCTTATTTCTTCTGTCTCTCGTTCACCAAGGCACAGTGGATACTGCTGAAGTAGCTCTGGTTTCTCAAGCCAGCAAGATGAGGAACACGGCCAAAAAAAGCACCCAGCAGGACAAGGCTCTGTTGCCAGTGGAGACATTGTTGTTGCAGCATGAGATTAAAAAAACAAAAGGAAAGACGCAGATCAAACAGAACGAGGTAGAAACTGTGTTTTTATGTGATCTTTTTCTGGGAAGGGAATTGATTTGCATCAGAGAAAGCTCTTTGAATGTAAAATAACATGTGTATCATCTCCATATAGAGACATTTTAATATAGGATGCACAGGGTTTTCTCTTATGAGCAAAAGGTCATCATTTGAAGAGATCAGAATAAAATAGTTAAAAGTAAACCTTCCATGTGTGGTGTAGCAATAAACTCGCCTCACCTTGCTGCTGCTCTCTTTGTGTCTCTAGCAGAATAGTTGCACTATAAATAGGGATCCTCAGAGAAGCCAGGTAATAAATGTGTTCGGGTTTTGGAATGAAGAATAATGCCTCTGCAGTTACGTCTCTCTGATGGGCAGATATATCACAGAACCTGAGCTTTCATCATCAACTCGGAGCAGCCAACTGTCTGCACTTTTTAGATCCGGCGTAATTCAGCAGCATTGAAACAAAAGCAGGTAAAAGAAGAGCACTGTGCTCCGTGTCTCTGGCCGTTCCCCGCTCCCCCTCCCTCTTGGATATTTCCCTGGCCCCCATCTCCATCGCCTGCCCTCATTTCCTTCATGCCGTCTGAAAGTTCAGGCCTTTCATTGACTTTGCTGACTCTCAGACTCTAAGGACTACTGTACTTGAGTCTTCCAATGGCAGAGCTGACATCTCTTCTCAATTAAATCCAACACCTTGCCTGCAGACTGGAATGGTTTCACTGGTCAATTAAAAGCAGAATTTTGTCCTTTGTAACGTCGCTCAGAGCTTTATGTGGAAACTGGACTGTTCCCATTAAATTCAACTAGACTTTTGTTTCAAACCAAATCATGATTTCGTTTTTCAGAACTTTATCTTGAACTTTTATTGGAACCAACAGTGCAAACTAAGGCAACATAAATAAAAATAATTCCTGTATAATATACTTCTATTTACATTGATCAGGCACAACATTATGACCCCCCTGGGATCCCCAAGACAGCTCAAGAGGCGATCCATGGAGGAAGTGGCTCCACTGGCAGGTGAGACCTCCATGCACTGAACTTGTTTGTCGAGCACATCCCAGAGATGCCAAGCAAAGTTAACACTGTTGTGCTCCTCAACCGCCATCATCAGATCCTCCACATGAAGCAAAGCGTAGATCTGGGGGCTGTTTCTTACCAGACTGATGGTCATGGCTTAGATGAGGAAAATTCAATATTCAGTGTCAATGACAAAGTGCAGACATTTCATGTGCTTAGTGGCCAAGTTGCTATAACAACCCCATCTAAATTAAGGTGGTACTCAATTGTAATGAAAGGCGATCAAATGCTCTGTGTCGCACTGAACTGGGTCAAGCTGGTGCTGATGGGAAAGAGCCACGAGGTAAGGGTTCAATCTGTAACCGTGGGTTACTGGCTCGTCTGTCTCAAACACTGTGTCAGCACAGCCAAACATGGGTATATGTCAAAACGGTTAGTGGGGCTTTTAAATCTGTCTTTTAAGTAACAGTAACAACTCTGTTACAGTTAAAGTCAAGCTCTGATCTGCATGTTTTTTATATTGTCAGGATCTACACAGGCTTTTAGAGAAGTGACAAAAAAAAAAAAAAAAACATTTTTAAAAGAACAGATTCTGCCTCCAAAGACAAATATAGTGTCAAGGAAAACAAATCTGTCATGAATTTCATTTTATGTCCAGGTAGTACAAAAAAAATGAGAGCTAAAAGTCTGGCTGTTGGCCCAAAGGGGCTTGTTCAACTATGGTAAACAGAGGAGAGTTATGTCTTCAGGAGAAGACAAACAGCATTTAATATGGTGCCTGGGAGCAGCCATGAATCCTTGTGTTTTTATGTGGCGGTGGAGACTGAAAGCACTGCATGTTGGGCATAAATCCAAGGCAACAGGACTTTATGTAGATACTGAAAATCAATTAATCAAAGCCCTGGGGTCTGTGAAACTAAGAAAATGTTTAAACCTACATTGTGGCTGGACGTGTGTCCTTTGTTCCCTGAACTGAAAAAGGGCTCAGCTCTCCTAAAATCAATGCTTTGTTGAAGCTTTCAAACCTGAAACAGTTCAGCTTTAGTATGCTGCACACTGCTTTACATATCAAATCTAAAAGCTATTTTTAATTCTCTGAGGGTAGAAAATACACTTTCTATAAAATCTACAAAAAACATTTGAAGTTTTTTTTTTTATTTTTACTGGCTTGGTGTTTTCTATGTACAAGAAATGAATCAAATATTGGTGTTATTCATCCGATGCACTTTATGTATTGAGATGCTGTTTGTTTACAGATGGATCTCTGGGATATTGCCTTCTCAGTCCGATGGCAGCAGTAGACTGAAGCAAATAAAAACATTGCTTCCTGATTCTATAGCAGAGAGAAAGATTATATCTAAATAAAATTACATCCACAAACATGGATTTCATCAACACGCACATGCTCAGCAGGCATAACCAGATATTTACATACCCTGTGTAAGAACAGTGTCGCCTTTTCGCCTGCATGTCACCATCTGGCATTAAATCAGATCAAACCTCTCCTGGTTTAGGTCAGCTGGGATTAACAGTTGGTCCCATTTAGAGTTTTTGCTTTCTTCAAACTCATAAGTTTACATACACTAAGATTACTTTAATGTGGCTACATGCTTTTAAATCCTTCCTTTTCTCTGCACTCCGCTCAAAGAAACTTTCTACTCCAAAGTTTATTAAAGGTGGCAACAGCGGGAGACTTGTCTGTCCAACCTTACATGTTGGAGCCGGAGCCTGCAGAACCAAGCATTCAAATGAACGCATCACAAAGGTGTTGTTACTGTATCTACACGCTCACCAGTCACACCAAATACCAACAAGTTTAACTCCAGTGTCTGTGCATGTCACATACCTTTTAAAATCTTAATACTAAACAATGAAGTAAACAAAGCCTGGACGTAATTAAGGGTTTAGCTAACAGGAGCATTAAGTACGTCACTGAACGCGTTTTGGTCATGTGTTCCCCAAAAACGGAGGGAAAAAAAGCCAAATAATTACAGGTAAAAGCCAGTAAATTAGAATATTTTGAAAATCTTGATTTATTTCAGTAATTGCATTCAAAAGGTGTAACTTGTACATTATATTTATTCATTGCACACAGACTGATGCATTCAAATGTTTATTTCATTTAATTTTGATGATTTGAAGTGGCAACAAATGAAAATCCAAAATTCCGTGTGTC